>WYDI02010078.1:8806-58040 GCA_009867235.2 Psittacus erithacus | reverse complement strand
AAGAGCTCATCTCAGTCTCCCCTCTGGCAGGTTAAAGCCATTCCCCTTGGCCTGTCCCTACAGGCCCTTGGCCAAAGAGTTTGCACTCTGTGTAACATCAGCCGTTTATGAGCAATGGCTGTGAACACAGTTTAGCAGATACAAGGGAACCTGATTCCTTCACAGCTCCAAGTTCAGATGCCTGAAAGCAGAAACACTCTGACAAGTCCTTGGAGAAGACACTGGAGGAATTTTAATTGCCTTTCCAGGACATAGCAGTTACTTGCTGCATGTCATGTTTTCTTCTCTCCCACACAGTGACGGTATCTTATATCTGCTATCAGATTAACATTTTATGATAAACCCTTCTGCTTATTTCAACCACATATAAGGATCAATATCTTTTCTATTCATTTTAGCCTTTGGGTTTTTTTCCCCTTCCTTTTGAAAGGATAGAGATGGGCAGTCAGGGAATTGGGACTCCTGAGCTCTGACTCAACTTTGAGCCCTTTAATACGCCATACAACTGTGGGTGGACTGTATTGCCTTTGGGAATTCATTTCCTACCTTGTCTCTTTCTTTCCTTTCTCTCTGTTTCGGGATTTATTTTGTTTACTTGCTTGTTTGGGTTTAAACCTTGCCACTTTAAGCTGTAAGTTCTCTGAATCAGATTTTTTTCCCCTCTATTTGTGGATAACCAATGTATTTCAGCCTCAGTTTTAATTGGGGTCTCCTGATGCAACCGTGGCACAGTTGTTATTAATAATCCTAGCCTTATGAAGAAACTCAGTGCATTTTGACTGAGGCTTCTACTTCTGTACCCAGCCTGCTGTCCTGCTTGGTTTCTAGCTAATAGCACCACTGGCCAGTGCATGACCCATAGAAAACTTCAGCAAGGAAAGCCACACAGCTTCAGGGCTGCTCGCTCCTTCCACAGGCTGCAAACCTTCCTCGTCATTCACCCATTTTCTACTCACCTTGTGTTCTGCACTGGTTTATATTTCATAAAAGTGGCCTATTTTTATCATTTTAGCAGCTGTGTTGTATGCACCATTGAGGTTTGAAGGGTGCTGAGCCATGTCACGTACCACTATAGACCTTTACTAGTAAAGACCAGTTCCATCCTTTCTGGGCAGCAGTGGTGTTATTGGTATTGCAATAGGCTGCAGAGACATCAACTAGCAAGAAAGCTAAACACTGCCCAAACTCATGGTAAATGCCATCCTTTCTCCATAACAGAGTTTAACATGTAAGGAAAACAAGCAGGTAGAGAGGAAGTCACAGAAGTAGCACAACATCAGTCTCCAGCAATGGCACAGCACAATTCAGCATGCAGCAAGCTCAAATCCTGCTGTCCCAGCCTGCAGCACAATGAATCCTGAACTAGCAAACTGCCCTAGGACTTACTGAGAAGTCTTCTGGCAGATCTGTGACTTCCTTGCTGGAGATAACAGACTGTTCTATCCATTTTAATCCTTTCATAACCCTAGTCAATCAACAGTAACTGCTGGCAGCACAGTAGCAATAACGAGCACAAGCTCCCTGCTCAGAGGTGTGCGAGGTGCCCACTTTCCTAATGAGGTGATTAACTACAAACACTTCACTGGGTGGATCCACACACAAGCAAGTGGCACTCCAGCAGCCGCAGAAACAAATGCGCTTGTGAATGCATTTCAGCATTTGCACTTGGCCTTCCCCCTCTGCATTTATTACTCCACCCTCATGGACAGTCACTTTGCCTATAAAATGTTTTGCCCTGCTGTCACATTTCCTTGTGTGTTTCCTGAGGAGTGTAATGCTCATGGCTAGAAGCCACGGTCCATGCCACAAAAACTCATGAGGCTTTAGAGCTGCTTATAAAGAACTGTCCAAAACATCCTGACCTTTGAACACACATTATAGCACTACATCCCAAGTAAGGTTCATTCAGAACAAACAAAGATTGGGCCGCTGCTTCCAAAATGACCCACTTCGGTGTATGGAACTCTTCAGAGAAACTGGAAGGCCTTAAATGCTATGGTTTATTCACATTGTTGTTGGACTATGTATTGATTTACGCCAACTCTGGCAAGCTGCAGCAAAGGTCTTTCAGGTAACACCTTGTCCTATAATAACCTGATGGAGGTGATTCACCATTCTCACAGCCCATGTTTTAATGTGTTTCTCTTAGGTACTTGCAACACCCAATCTTCATGCCTCCTTTTTGTTTTTCCTTTTTGCCATCCTGCTTTCATTCAACAGTTCAAAGTACCATCTGCTCCTTTACATCAAGGCCTTGAGGTTGTAGCCATCATGTATATTTTTCATTGATAACATTATGGTCTCTGCATCACATTTATCCTACTTACTATTTATAAATACCTCTCACCCTTTTACAGGAAACCCCCCCACCTTTCCCTGCTCTAAGTAGGGCCATTCATTGACAAGACTTTGGCATAAGTTCCTTCCTAGATGACAGCAACAAGGGGAAGAGGAGGACAAGGGCTAGGTAGGGCTCAGTCAGACTGATACAGACCATGAAGCAGGAGAGTTTGAATCCAAGGTCTTCATTTGAGACTCACCGTCAACCTCTGGATGTCCTGAGTTCAGTTCCTAAGCCTAAAGTTTGGGATGGGAACATGATCTATTTGCTGAAATGTGAAGCTTTGAATCAACAAGAAGTTGTCATTTGTCCGCATCAATCTTGATGAGCACTTTTGTACAAAAAAGAGATCATTTTTTACCCAAAGTGGAAGTATTTAATTTGGCATTTGTAAATGACGGAACAGAGCAAAGCTCCTGATCTCTCAAGACTTCAGCTACATAGGTTCTTATTCCTTAAACCAATGCAGAAAATGATATGAAATGTTTTATTCAGCACAAACGTGCGGTAGCAGAAGGTCATTTTGGTTAAAAAGAAACCATTTTTCAGATCAACTCAAATACATTCAGAGCATGGGAAGTATTTTCCAGTTCAGCTAACAAATCAATGGACACTTTACTTGTGTAAGTCTCATTCACGCCCTTTTTAACAGCTTAATATTCAGAGGCCCCGGCACCTGCAGCTCCCATTCAAACTGGACAGTTAGGATTTAGAAGTCAAGAGGAGTGTCTGGATGCGCAGCAGTTGTGGGAAAGGAAAAATCAAGCCTTTCATTTGCCACAAGCGCATAAGGAGGGGCAGAAGTGCTCAGATTTGCAGCCCTGCCGCTTGAAAACGTTCACTGCTACAAAAGGATTGCAAATCCCCTGCGTTGCAGGGCCCGAATTCCCGCCCCAGGACACAAGATGCCCCTGCTGACTTCCCAAGCTAAAGTGGGGCAAAAAAATCAGACCTCTTAGGTCCTAAGGACTAATTAGCCAGTGCCTGTAAGCCCTCAGAAGGTGAGAAGTGCGTCTGTGCTTTACCATGACAGATGGCTGCGGTTTAATTGTAAAGGGTTTCTCACAAGAAGCTGTTTTGTGGCAGCACTCACTCTCTTTGCTGCTCGCTAGTGCTGGTGATTCATTTCTAACCTGCGTGCGGATGGAGGATGGCAAAACCTCTGCTCCGGCTGTAAGCAAAGAGAGGAAACTTCAACATTGATTGCCTTTGTGAACCAGAGCTCCCCGCTGTCTTGTTGTAGTGTAAAACACCATGAACCACTGCCAGTTCTGCTTTTCCTTTTCTTTCCTGTCTGTGATAGTATTACAGAATGTCTTCCCTAGAGTAAATGAGGTGCAAGACCTATGGAGAATCGAGTGGTCTACGTGCCAATGAAAGTAGCACACTACACAGTATTTCCATGCCTGTCCCCGTGCCCGGTTGCAATTAGCGTCTTCCACAGATCCTTGAACATATTGTTGCTTCGCCATCCTGTGGAATATTCCACTACACTACACAAAGCAAGCTGCCAAAGGCTTTGCTGAAAGAAACAATGACTAATGATTTCTGATCAAATCAGCACTGCTATCCCCTGCTGTGAACCATGCACTGTAAAACCAGCAAGACAACAGCTCCCAAACTTTTCTTAATTAGCCTATCAGTTCTGATCCATTCCTCAGGAAACAGTCTCATGCTTATGTACCATGTGCAACTGATGGAAGGACCCAGAGGGAGAGAATACAACAAATGCGGGTAGGATTTTGCAGGATGAGCTTGCAAACCATACCCAGCCTGCCCATCAGATCTGCTCAGAACGGCAGCACTTTCAAAGGGACAATACTGTAGGGTGCAGATTACTCCTACAGACATCAGTACAGTGCAGACATTGATAAAGAGTAAGATAAACCTTCTAAAGGAAGCGATGAAGATGTTTCCTTCCAACAGAGATAAATCTTGTTCTTTCTGAAGCTCAAATAAGATAACTCAGCCTCCTCCCTCGAACACGGTGCTGTTTGCTGGGAAATTTCCTCCCTCCCAGACTTTCAAGTGGGCCAAATTACAGAGAGCTTGACCATGTGAGACATGATATGGTCTGGGGGTTGGTTTTCTTCCCTTCTCCTCCCCAGTTTTGTCCTTATGCATGCGTGTCAGACACCTACATGCTGCAAACAGCCCTCAATCATCACTACGCTGTCAAGTTAGACGCACTCCCTGGTGTTCGGAGGGTGGCAGCTGACCTGTTGCGAGTGTGATCTTAACTCCTTTTATATTTCCTGCCTTTTCGATGGGGAAACAGGGTCTAAAGATCTGGCAAGCTTAGCAGAGAAAGGACAAGGAGCTTTCTGCAAGAAGCATGAAGCAAGCATCCCTATGATACCTATTTCATCCCTATGTCACCTATTTGGAGAGGCAGCTGTTCCCTGCTGCTGCGAAGACTCCTGCTTTGCTTCAGTAGGAAACTGGACTCTTTCGACTTGTACATTCCTACCTGCTGAAGGCTCCTGCACCTCCTCAGCAGCAGGTAGGACCTGCCATGCCTCAGAAGGCAGTTTCTCAGATGTCAGTCCCCACAGTTCAATATCACATCATGCCGCAGGCATTGGCACCCGAGCCTGAAACACTTCTCTAGGGTGAGAATTTTTATGTGGCTGGAATTTCCCCTGTACCTACCCACTTCCCTGTGGCTCCCGTGATAAGCCAGGCAGTTATTTGTTTGAAAAATACTGGCTGTCAAAAGAAATCTTGCTCACTTTGCTCTGTTTTTAACCAGATTTGAGCTATTGCATAAAGTCTCTGTCCATACCTTATCTGTCCCGATGCCTGTTTTATCACCTACACCTTACTGCTAGCTCTGACTTCATGTCGTGTCCTGTATCATTAGTCAAATATGTCAGACCCTGCTTTCTTTTTCATTATAAAAACAGATGCTGGTAACTTCAATGCAGACTCCTCAGTTTACCGAGAATGAAACTAAACTGCAAAACTAAACGCCCTTAGTGTCACAGCAATCAAACAGCAACAAAAGCCAAGTTGATGGACTAAACTGCTTTGTTCCTATCTATACTTAGCCCCAAAGTTTTCTCTGTACCTTTTTCTCAATGCATGTACCAATTACATTGCTTAGGCTTTTCAATCACTCTGATGCCCGCTGCTTTCATGCGCTTAACTCTCTTGCAGTGAAGGCCTCAATGCCATTCCCTTTTCTTCCATTGTTCCACAGAAATCTCCTCAGATGGAAGAGATGGAGCCCCTCAGCCTGTGTAAAGTTGACCTAGGGCAACAGTACTCACTGCTTACTAGTTATGGTTTAACTCTCTTGTAGCTGGTTCTCAGTATTTTAAACACCTGCATCATCACCAAGGTGATTTAAGCACATTTCTGCTTTGTTTCTGTCTCTCCTCCTCTGCTGTTGAATTTCTCTCCGGCACTGTCTGAGAAGGGCAAAGGAAAATTTCCAGAGGAGCACTGGGGTCTTCTAATACATGAAACTGAATCTGCTTTGGGAGTCCCCTGAAACAGATGAACCTCATTCTTTCGCAGTAGATTGACCCACTGCTTTGGTGGCATCATTCCTACTTGTGCCAGCAGCAGTTGCCCCTTTTGCTCATGCACACATCCCTACATGTTGTTCCTCTCACTGTTTTGTTCTCCATGAACTGTACATCTTGCTGCCTTACTAACCACCAGGGCACTTTATTCTCTCCCTTGGTAGCTACATCTGTTCAGGACTTTGTGCTTTTAGAATGATAGTGAAGGGGCTCATTGTATGTCAGAAAGGCGGCTGCTCTGTCACCCTCTCCCCACCCGATCTCTTGTTACCTATCTCATCATCAATGGATTGTTTTGACAAGAGCCAGTCGATTTTATTCCTGTTTTCCCCCAGGCTCCTCCTTCCCATGACTTGCAGCCATCCCATTACATGAGCTTGTGGATTCTGACACTCATCAGTAAAACAGCAAGATGCAGGCATCACAACACAAAATCCAACCGACTCCTTATTACACAGCTGATAAAACGCATCTCTGTGCTCATCCTACGCATGGGTACCAGCTTTGTGCTCAGCTGCAATCAGCTCTCCACACTGCCATTTGGATATTGCAGTGCAAATTCTTTCTTATATGGGAATCCAGCCATCCCTGCTGGCAGCTCTTTGGTTTTTCAGTGCTCTGAGCAGCTCTCCCACAGGATACCAAACCAGTTACCACAGTTAGGGATGCTTCCCGACATCTGGTGCTTTCCGAAAGGTCATTGTTTTGCTCTTCTGGCCAGCTTTCACACTCACAGGGCTGCCGTGTCAACCTGGAGCAGTAGATAATGCCCTTTAGAGGGCTTCTTTGCACTGTCAAGCACTATAAACATTGCTTTCTGGCAGCTGTGGAGCAACCTGCATTTCACTGCTTGCACACAGGACTTTCCTACGCCAGGTCAACTGTGCCTTACGCTGGATCAGACCCAGCCAGATCCCAGCTCACCCTGTATCTCCTCTTGATCTACTCCCACAGCTGGCATAAAAAGGGAATTAAAACTTCCATGAACTGCCTCTGGTGTGGGGGATCCCCATGCCAGCCCAAAGCCTTCACTGTGTCCCTTCATCCCTGCTACCTGGGGCTTGCTGGGGGAGCCAGCTGCTCTAACCAAAACCAGAGAAACAGCTTACATTGGAGCATATCTGTCACACACAGACACACGGCTTCATCCCCTCACTCCCTGTTATTCTCAACTGGGAATAAACAGAAGTTTACTGCTGTGTTTCCAGAAAACCCTAACAGTCCCCTCAGGGGCAGCCACTGCACACACAGTTCAGAATAAGGCCCAGACACATGAGCAGAAGCAAGCAGAAATACATTTGAGAGCAACAGAAGAGGCTTTATATTGCAACCCCTCTCTTTCCAGAATGTCTTTTAAGCTTAAACCCACCAGAAAAGACCTTGTCTGTGCTTCCCAGCAGCCGCAGGCACGTCTACAGACCAGTCTGAGCTCAGTGCCTTCAGAATGGTCCTTTTTAGCTATAATCTGTCACTAAAACCCATTACAAGCTGTAGTTTGGAAGCAAATAAGTTACTGAACCACTTTAAAAGTATTTTCCCAGGGACCAGCTTTCTGCCTCTTCTTGCAACATCAAAATGAGGAACTCACAATGCATGTTAAAAACACAGGCGCCTCAAGAGAGGTGGGAAGAACGCGGTCACACTGGTTTGTATCATGCAGCTTGATGTGTGCTGCAGATCTCCTATGAACTCACATGATGCCAGCTGCGCTGTAATTAACACACAGAACCTGCTGCAGGGAAGGTGGACTCTTGGTCTTGGAAGTCGTTGGGGTCTTTTCTTCGCCCCCCTAGAGATGGACTAAGCAAACAGTTACTGGACTTCTGTCCTTCTGCGAAGCACCATCATCAGTACGCTTTATTACAGGTTTGTCATTCATTGCCGGGTGGACGTTTGTAAATGAAAAGAGAGACCCTGAAGGCTCTCTGTGAAATAAGAGGGTGTTGAAAGATCTATTTCCCCCTTCTAAAGCATTTACAAGTAAACCATGGGGATTGATTTATTTATAGCCAGATGGTAAGACTGAAAATAGGAATTACTATTGATAGGAACGCTATGGGGAAGGGGCTTCTGGACAGGTTTTGAGGGTGCAGACAGCCTCCTGTTGAAGGAGTACTGAAAACAGGTTACAGAATGGATCTGGGGAGGATGAGGAAACCTAATTATGCGCTGTAATTAGCTGCATCCCAAGATGAGGGGGCCAGATGCTGGAACTTCAAAACTTCATTAAAATCAAGAGGCCTCAATTGGTTTTCTGCAGCTGGGGGTCTGGTCCTTAGCTGCCTGCCACAACGCTGGATCTTAAACAGACCTCTCTGGTGGGGGATGTCATGCACACTTGCAAGAGAAAACAGAACACCAATACACTTCCACAGGATCAGAGGAACTGCATTATTCCCAACCGAGCCTGTTGTCTGAGCAGTCTCTGGGGTCTTTTCTCGGGATGAAAGGATTACATTGCGCAGTGCTGACCCAAAACACACACTATGCAATCAAACGGAACACATTTTTGCAGCAGTTCATGTCTGGAATTTCAGAGAGCAGTGTGCTTTCCCAAACCCACCATCCCCACAGAACCTGCACGCTTACATTAGCTCTACAGTTACCAATTTCTCTCTACAGTTTGTTCTCAAGAGCCTTTTAGTATGTTTTCCCTAGGTGATGAGCAGCTCAGAACTAGGCTCCTTTTGACGCATTGCATGTATTAATCTCTTTGTGCAAGATAGAAAGGATTCCTTAAATGCAAAAATACCCTTGAGGAGAGTTCTGGAAAAGGCAGGGAAAGAAATTAAATAATCAGGATGTGAAAGCAGGAGACCTGAAAGCCAGATGTGACTGTATAGTTTTAGCAGGATCACTGGGGACAAAAGAGACAAAGCAACCTTGATTTGTTCTACAAAGCAAATCACAAAGAACCCCCAATTGATAAGCACAATGTGATTCATAGCAGGAGGATTCCCACTGACTGTCTGCTTACCTGGGGACATGAAGTAGCTTCAAAACATTTTCACCTCACTGTTGAAGCAGCTGCTCCCTCACTCTTGTTGCATTTGGTGATCTCATAATTGACTCAAGCTCCTAATCATGCTTGTCACAGATGGGTGCTGCTGAAAACAATTAGTAATTAATTTACAGATCAGGAATAGTGGAAAACCATTATTCATTCAAGTAAGACCCCTGACTTTACTGGCTCTGGAATAATAACTGCTTATTAAGCAATAGGAAGGGATTTCTGCTCTGTTCTTCTTTCCATTTGTTCCTTTAGGTAAGAGTATAACCCACAAATGGGATCTGCACTCAGTTTTCCCTTAGCTAGAGGGGCTAAGAATCACTCAGGCAAATTTAATCTTCCTCTGAAGTTTCCTTTTCTCCCCCTGGAGAATGAGCAGCGATGCCGTTAAAGCAGGGATGAGGGAACTCAGGCTCCAGCCAGCCCAGCAGAACTCTTGCCACTGACTTCAGCAGGGTCAGACTTCCCATCTTAATGAAAACGCATTTCATAATCTCAGCGAGGACTCAGAAATGCCATTTGGAGCTGCATTTCCAGGAGCTGCCTGTGAGTTCTGATGCCTGGCTGGAGAAACCACAGAGTGCCAATCACTGTCCTGAGAGTGGGGCAGCCCTTGACAATAGCTCAGCCGGGAGCTGCTGCTCAGACAGAACTTAATGCAGTTGCCTTTTGTGTAGAGCAAACAAGAACAAACCAGAACACAATGGGCAGAGCTTGGTACCGATTTGCTCTCATGTAAATCCAGAGCTGCCCCATTGGGATAGAGGGGTATAATGCTGGATGCCTCTCATCTTTGCAGAGGAGCGGATTTTAGGCTGGGGTCATTGCACTTCTCATTTGAGCTGTGGCAAATTTATGATTACTGGAATTTTTCTGTTGTCAGTGCTTGGATGAGTGCACAGAGCCTGCAGCGTGGTGCTGGACTGCGCAAGAAGCAGCCCTCTCTGAGGATTTTGCTGTGTTCCAGCAATATACAATGTCCCTGGGCAACTCTTGTTTCCATCCCGTCTTTCACTGTAGGACCAGCGCGATAATAAACCTGTTGGAATAATAAGTTCCTGGCTGCTGGTCAGGAGGTTTGTCATCAACATGAGTTAGGAGAGGTTTGCTCTGGGCACAAAGCCAGAGGTCTATCTGCTTCTCCATTCTGCCCCCTTTAACCTATTTTACATTAAGGTTTTAAGTCTTGGGTTTTTGAAACGAACAAACACAGACACATGCACTAACAAAACACAACCTGGCGTTACTCATCCATCATCTCAGGGAGCGGGACAGGGAGGAATGCACCCTCCCAAAGTCTATTTTCAGGTTTTACTTGGGGAAATTGTATTAAATTCTCTACTGCTTATTTGATCCTGAAAGCATTAGTATGATAGCTTCTCTCTAAACAAAAACACACAGGGAAATAGCAAGTTTCACATCACATAGAGCTGACAGTCCTGCCTAGAAGATCATCTGTATCTTTTGGTCCGGAGTGCTGTTAGGGGTTGCTACATATCTAATATTCCACAAAAAACAAAGGTTTGTCTGTGTCCCAGATTAAGGAGTGGTTGTAAATGATCATATCAGCATCTTGTCCAGGCCTTCTACTGTGCCAGTTATGACATCCTGCATGGTTTGGGAAGATCTGGAAACCCTAATCCTGGAAAAACGTAGCTACCTGGAAAAGGGAAAAACCAAAGCATGCTGTGATTTTGTCTCTGTTTACTTTCTGCCCAGGGAAAATCAATTGCAAACCAGCAGCACCTCAATAAAAACACCTAATGCAGTTTGCTCCAGTCTCACTGGTTTACCAATGCGCACTGGCCAAGACAGATGCTTAGAAGGAAATAGCAGAGCTACATAATGCATTGGAATAGTGAGTAGTGCTTTACTATAGTGAGAAATTCCTTTGTTATACGTAATAAACTCCTTTTTGTTATATATTCTACTGATCCTGCACCTCCAGAAGCCCAGCTTTTGTTCACCTAAATTTAATAATCTTTTGCTCCATTCCTGGGTTTTTTCATGGCTGGAGCAGCAGTCACTCAGCTCAGCAGCATCCCTTGCTAGTCACTGCAGTATGGCACATACTTGGAGTTATTCAACTGCTGTAAGAAGGGAAAGAAATGCACAGCGACATATACTAGTGCTAGAGTGAAAACAGGCAGCCTTCCTTCTGCTTATCTGAGAACTTGGTGTTCCTATCACAGAGCAGCTGGAACAACGATGACTATTCAATACTGGAATAATTTCTGATGAATAACCAGAATGTTAATGTGCATCCCTGTGTGTCAATAAAGAAATGCCCAAATCTGTGCAGACTATGGTGTTGTCTAGAGCAACAACAAGAATCACAGGAGGGAGGGAAAGGGGAACAAGAGACTATAATTGAGAAAGATGCTCACTAAAGAGGCCACAAAGAGCAGTTCACACAGAGGGAAGGTGCAGGAGTACTTCAGCCATTCTAAAACTGCCTGTTAGTAAAACACATAGCTGTAAGCTTTTACTGCTTAACTTAAGAGAAATAAAACCTTGCTGCTTAAAAAGATATATTTTCCTCAAATTTCATGCTGCACCTCATGTGTGTTCCTATACAGGAACAGTAGCTGCTTTTTAAATAACATTTCATGCCATTCACTGTCTTCGCTAAGGATCTACTGAGCTTTCAGAGAGATGAATACAAACCCTGTATCCCTCCAGTTTCTTGTGTGAACGCACCAGGCTCTGAATACTGATCCTTTCAGCAAGAAACAGTAATGAACTTAATAATAATGTAATTAGCTGTTTGTAATGACACAGTGCCTTTCCCCTGCACATCTCCCAAGTGCTGGCTGGTCACCACAGACCTCACTGCTGCCCTTATCCAGAGAAGCCCTTATTACAATAAGCATCCTCAGCAAAATTAAAGCAGCTTCTTGCTGCGGGAGGCACAAAGGAGGAAGGCAGAAGCAGTGGCTGGCTTTAAGTGTCACGGAACAACGAGTGTGAGTTTATTACACGAGTTTCAGGGCTGGGAAACAAGATCCCAGTGTAATTCCAGGGCTCGCCCAAGGCCGCAGAATGAGGCAGCAGTGGAGGGTTGAGGGCAGCTCCCACAGCTCGAGTCAGATGCTCACGCTTCATTTTGCCAACAAATTCTTTCAGAAGCGGGAACAACGGCAGCAGCAGTCACATCCCGGGGCACGCTTTGAAATTACAGCTTATTCAGACTGTACGAATGCAAACGTTCTCCCGTAAGCTCCAATTCAGGGCAGTACTGAAGGATGCCTATTCCCACAGGACACTGCTTTTGAGGTCCTCCTGCCAGAGGTATTCCTTAAAGAGGCCTCTTGCTATACAAGCTATCCATAACAGAATAACCCTTTCCTAAAGAGCAGCTTTTCCAAGTCACTTGTGGCGCACTCTCAGCTGCAGTCAGACTTGTTTCAGCAGATTGCCAACGAGGCCTTAAACGTAATCAAAATACTTCTAATGCAGCGTAAGCCAAGCTGGTGAAGTCGGGTAGGAACAAGCTGAAAACCCTGGAAGGAGCGCCCCTTCCAGGCTGCTTTCCCTCCCTGCGTACAGAAACGGGATTTCCGCGGTTTCCCAAGGAACAGCCCTGCGGAATTGCCCTCAGCTTTGGCACCTCTTAGCCGAGCACAGGCACACCAAACGGTTCTCAGACCTTGGGCTTAACCCCAAAAGTGAACACCCAAAATATCAGATGAAGGCCTTGCAAGACAAGCGGATCCTCCTCACAGCGAACCCGTTAGGATGAAAACACGCAGAGATTTGTGTTAAGCTTGAGCAGGAGAAAGCACAGGTTATGTCTGCGCTGGACAAAGCCTCCTGCTTCACTGCCTGGGGCCAGTTAGGAAAGCTTCCTTCTTGCTTTTCAACAGATGCTGCTCTGTGAATTACATGCAGCAAAGGGTGAAATCAGACCAGTAGCTTGGGGATAAGGCTAAAAAATACTCCACAATGTGACACCGAAAAGGCTAAATCCCCATTATGGGCCCCACAACATCATGGTTAGTTCTTCTGGGGGGTTCAAATAACCCCAGAGAAAAGCATGCAAAGATGCTTACCCAGCAAGCTACCCCATGCTCACATGGTTTTAAGACCCATGAAAACCTGGGAGAAAGTCCTAGGTAGAAGCCACATGGAGAAGTTCCTTGAGACTTGATAGCAGGGATGTTGTGTTTCTGTCCCATATGTGTGGGTTTGGATGGTCACACCTGCAGCACACCTTGAAGACACATATTGAGCCTCACCTCTCTAAATGTTCTCTTCTGGCTTAGGCACATGCAACTGCTCAGTACCTTTTAAAAGCAAGAGAATAAGAGTTTAACCTTGAAGGACAGGGCTGGTCTTGCTCCAAGAGGTACATGGATGTGGGTGGGTGCAGGCATACCAAGTAATGCATGTGTAATGCCTAAAGAGTAACATTGAGACAGATGTTAAATATACTAACTGCATCCTGGTGATAGAGACAAGTGTGAGATCAATGGCACAAAGGGAAATAAATGTGCAGTTGAATTCAGGCAGATCAGTAGCTCCCAAACTGTGTACGAGTGGCTGTGTGGTCCACCAAGCTGAATCCCTTTGGAGGGTTTCCAAGGAAAGCATTGATGCTATCGGTACGTGCTGGTCTGTGGAAATTGTCCCTGGACAAACAGAGTTGGGGAGAAAAGCACCAGACCTTGTGAACAAGCCTTTGTTTTAGTGAGTGGGAAGTGAGAAAAGGCCCTGATGCCTTTCCTGTTCGGATGGCTTGGTGTGGATCAGGTCACTGCGCTCTCAGGGCTCAGCCAAGCAGCATCACGCTTGCCTTGGCTGCGGAGCAGGGCACAGCACACCCAGCTTGTGTCACAGCCAGCTGGGATCAGAAACACGCTGTACACAGCGACCCAGGCCGGGGTTTCTGGTAGCTCGCGGAAGCGCAAACCAGCTGAACAGGTTAAATTTCCCAGCAGGAAAACACAACCTGGGATAACATCACCGGCATTCACCCAGAGAGCAGCAAACCGGCTCCTGCAGCGCCTTTGCGCTCACCCACCAGAAGAAGGTGCCAAGCATGAGGTGGAAGAGGAAGCAGATGTGGGAGAGGAGACCAAGCGTGTAAGTGAGCTGAGGCACAGCCAGACAATTCCCCAGGCATCGCACTGCAGGCAGCTTCCATCAGGGAGCAAAGCCGGAGCCTCCTGCTAGAAAATAACCCCTGATAAAGAGGCTGTTTATTCTGGTTCACTTCCTATAACCAACTTGGTGACCTCTGGAGTTCTGTCTGCAGTTTGAGTGGCAGGCTGTCAGCACAAGTGCCTGCCCTACACATCCCTATGAGCACACAGCCCTTAGGAAAGGGAAACCTAGCCCGTGTGTTTATCTTACTGCAAATGGTTGGGACAGGCTGCTCTGTGCTCCTTGGGAGCTGCGCTGAAAGGATATCCTGTGATCCCAGCCTGGAAGGAAGCAGTCCCTAAAGAGAACAGCTTTGCTTGCTCCACTCTGCGCTGCAGCTGAAAGGCAGCTCCAGGTCTCAAACAAGACCCCAAATGCAGCTGATGGAGCCTGTCCCAAAGCAGCCCATGAATTGGCATGGCTTTTCAGTGGGGGGAGAAGTCATCAGGAGGATTTGCTGCTCTCCTGCAAGATTATTGCTATCCTCAATAAAACACTGGTAGCAAATCAAAGGCAACCTTCTGCCAGCATGCAGGCTTCTCCAGAGTGAAACAGCCCTTGGAGAGCTGAGCACCTTCCTCCAGGAACCTTCTGTCTATCGGGATCACCAGGAGCCAAAACTGTTCTTGCTTATGGACAAAAAAGCAACTGCAAATCCTGTTCTTTTCATCATGAATCACCAGGTTACCAGTTACCACAGACCTCAGCACTTGCCTGTCTGGGGGGGAATGGGTCTAGTTCCACATTTCAGCTGTTAGTAGCCCTAACTACTATTCATCTAGTGGCTGCTGTGGTCCCAGGGTTATCAGCACCCCACTTGCACATTCATACATCACAGCAAGTCACACATGCCCCTGTTTGCTAATATTTTATGTTATTGTTTATCTAAGAACAGGCAACCCATTGTTAGCAGACAGAAGCGGTGAAGAGAAGCGCAGTAATCCTGACAGCCCAGCTGCATTCTGAATTCCTTGCCTTTACAAGGTCACCACATTCTGAGAAGCAACAAGCACAGCCCGTATGATGTCCTCAAGCGCTCCTTGGAGAGAGCGAGCAGTCCTTCCTGCTCGCTGTATGATGAGGATCCACAGATCACTGATCAAGCAGCCTGCTGTCCAAGATGCTCAGAACTGCCCAGTGAGGGGGCCACAGATGGGAGGGCTGGAAGGAGAGGTGCAGCAAAGCCACGATTCTGCAGATGTGTCTGGGTTTGCACAGGCCGTGGGCGCTGCATGGAACAGAAACCTCTGGTGCTGGACATCCACCCCACACAACAAGGCAGATTTCAATGAGTACATACGGGCCACACTAAGGGATGCTGGAGCCTTGGCTGGACGCAGTTTCTGCCCTTTTGGAGGAGAGCCTCAGCGTTTGAGCTGCAGCAGAGCTGTAAAACTGCTCCTGACACATAGGACCCCATGGATGAAGCTGAGCATGGGGGGATGCACACAAAAGGAGGAAGCTGGCTAGAAGCATGTTTTGGAAGTTCCTACAGGTGCTTTAGGTTCCCCATTGTGGGGATATGGGCAGATGACACATTCCCTGCACCAGTAAATGTGGGCAGGCTGTGTGTGAGTGAGGCCTGCCAAGCATCCAGCGATGTGACTGCACTCTCTACCACAGTGGACCTCACATCATCTTTAACCTGGTGCACAGGGCAAAGAGGATCAGCCCCAGGTAACAACTGCCTGGTGCCAAGAGGTGCTGGGAATGCATCAGCACTTTCAGAGGAGCTTTTCCTCTCCAAACATTCTATTGACACCCAGTCACGCTTCACCCCATGCTGCTCTGCTGCATGCACTGCAGTGACTCCCAAAGCAAAGCTCTGAGCAGCATTTCCAGAATTACCTCTCCCGCCAAACGTGCTCATTAAAATCACTTCAGAAGAATCATCCATTCCCCTTAAAGCCATGATCATTTATTATCAGCATTTCTCATCTCTTATTTAATACCCTTTCTGCTCTCCTTTCTCTCTCCGGCTTGTGCTGAGGTGCCTGCCTCCTGTTTGCGTTTGTGCAAAACTGCAGAGCATTTTGCAATAACCTAAGCAGTGATAAATTCCAGAGGCTTCTGCTGTCCCCAGTGCTCAGCTTCCTTTGGCTCTCATCTACATTATTCTTTCTTGTAGGGAGACAGAAACTGCCATCACTGGTTCAGACCCATCCATCCCATGTGCTGTCCTGTATCCTGTCTCCAAGGCTGGATTATCATGGATTTATAAGAAGCATCCCCAGGAGGGATACATTTACCTATTTTGACATCACTCTGGTCATGGACTTTGCTACTGTTTGAAATCTCAGCTCTAGGTGTAGTTCTTCTAAATACCCCAGAAAGCGATTAAATTGGATGCTGAAATCAGGCAGTGCCTCTCCAAAGGTTGCCTAAACTCAGTCTGACCGTAAAACTAAACTCAGCACAGCGTTTCCCTGTGATGGAAACCAGAGCTTTCACACAATCCCAGGCTGGTTTGGGTTGGAAAGGATGTTAAAACTCATCCCATTCCAACCCCTGCCATGGGCAGGGACACCTACCACTACAGCAGCTTGCTCCCAGCCCCATCCAACCTGGCCTTGAGCACTGCCAGGGATGCGGCAGCCGCAGCTTCACTCCCATCGGAGGATGCTGTTCAGAAACACGTCCTGCAAAGGGCTAAAAGGTCTCACAACATCTCAAGGGCAGCGGCACCAGCGCCATCAGCTAAGGAGCTTAGAGCAAAGCTCACCAAAACCCCCTGAGCGATGCCCTGGGACAGTCCCACACTGGCGCAGGGGGCTCCGCACCCCATCCTCAGCCAGATGTCTGCAACAGAGCGAGGCATCGTCCCGTGGGGCCGGAGCCCCATCTGTTGGCAGAACACACTCCGGAGGACGCCCCTGGCCGCAGACAGCCGCTGGCTCCGAGCCCACCCCGCGCCCGGCCCGGGACCCGCTGCTCCTGCGGCTGCGTGTGCGGAGGAGCGGGGAGGGCAGCGGCGGGGCGCGACCCGCGGGCAGGCAGCGGCAGCGAGCACCGGCGGAGCGAAGCCTCCGGCACGGCGGGGACCCGGCACGGCGCGGGGGTTATCCCGCAGCGGGGCTGCCTCACCCGCCCGCCGGAGCCCGGGACCCGGTGCCGCGGGGCTCCCGAGCGCGCAGAGCCGTCCCCCCGCAGCCCGGCGCGCTCGGAGCCATCGCGGCGTTGCTGCCCCCGCTAACAGCGCGTCTGCGCCACGGGCCGGTACCCGCCGTGGGGAAGCTGCCGTGACCTCGTCTGCAGCCCCATCCGTGGTCCATAACCTCCAGAGCCCCGAGCCGGCCCCTGCTTTCCTCCCCTCGCTTCTGCTTTCTGGAGCAGCGTGCTCATTGCCGCTGAAGAGAGGGCATACAGGGGATCGCTGCCGCTTTTCCTCCCCCAGCCTGAACTGCCTCAGTCTATTTGCCAAAGCACTTGGCAGCAACATTTGCTTGAAAATTAGATAATTGGGAAAAGAAGGAATTAGCTGTGCTGCTCGCTATCCCACTGGGATCCGCAGCGTTCCCTGCTCTTCAGGAGGTTATCAGGTAATCTTTCTGCACCAGATAGCTCCGAAGCAGGAGGAAATGAAAGTGTTGCTTGTCAGGCAGTGCTAGGCAATTGAATCAACTGTCCTCAGAGCCAGACAAGAGCCACAGAAATAGACACTGTGAACGAGTCCTGAGCACATGGACCTGACCTTACCACACACACGGAGGCAGACGCCTGTCAAGAGCCACTTAGGAGCAGTGTTTTTATGGCAAAGCAGCATCAGCCCTCTGAGCATTGCACACTGCACATCCCAATTGCGCTGCAAAGCAGCTCCCTCTCCCCTAGGAGCTGGATGATCTTTAAAGTCCCTTCCAACCCAAACCGCCCTGCGATCCTATGGCTTCTGGCCTTGGCAAACATAGTTCTGCCTTTGTCCCTTGAGTAGAAGCCCCTGACTTCAGCCAGGCAGTGGTGGAATGAGGACCTTTGACATCCCAGCCCACAGCAGCCCTTAAGCAGGCGTGATAGAGCACAGCAAAACAGCCCTGCACATCCCCCTGCCCTTTGGGTGCTTGTCCAGGGCTAAGAAGGGATCACAGTTGCCCTGGGAGGCAGGCAGAGAGCACTTGGCAAGGAGGTCACCGCTACTCGCTTGTGTGTTTGCAGCCTGCGCACAGCTCTTTGGTCCCTGGTTTCTGCAGCATCTGTGGGTTCTTGCTGGGATTTTTTGCTTTCTTTATATATAAACTCCCCTCTGCTTTCGGTTTTTTACCTTTCTGCTCACCAGCTATTCCTGGTAAGTGTCAGACAGCGTCTGGGCTGCACAGAGCTCCTGCCTCCTTGGGGAACCATAAGGTGATGCAAAGTAAGTAACTGCTCCACAACGTGAGCTTTGGGTGGAAACTTGGTCAAGGAGAAGAGCGGGAACAGTCAGGCTTCAGGCTTCACACACTTGGGCTCCTGATTTGCAAAGGCAGGCTTTGACTGGTGAGCTTGCCATACCCCTTCTGACCCATACCTTCCAAAAGGGCAAGGCTGGAAAACAACACTCTCACACAGCAGCTCCGTCTCCGCACACAAACCCCTTGGCAGCCCCAACATCAGACACCACTGTCAGCAATCTTTACCTTCACATGGTCAAGCGTGCAGCAGGAAGGAGATCCTCATAGCCAGAACCGAGTGAGCACCCCTGAAACCCAGAGGCAGGCTTGAGACAAGGATTCCATCTCACCCCTTTCCTTTCCCCTGCAGTAACCCAGCCCCTTTCCCAGCAGCTGCTGCTTTATAGCAGCATCCCAAACTTCCTCACCTGGGAGACACAGGGGGGTTCAATTGTTCAATTAGAGTGGTTTTGATAGCCAAAGGGTTTGTGCTTGGTTTGGGGCTTTTTTTTTCTTCCTTTCTTGTAAAGGGTCATTTTGCACACAAGGAAAACGTTTAGCAAGGTTTCAAACCCACTCTGCTTGAAGCCATGTGGGAAACGTTAACTGACATGTCAAAACATCACCCCTGCCCATTTAAGCAAAGTCAGTTTGTGCTTTAATTTCCTTTATGCCTTAAACCCCTTTCATGACCGGTTTTCCTCAGTGTCCAGCCCCTTCTGCATTTTGACTGCGCTTCATATTAACTGTGACAAGCTGCAGGACAAGGCTGCTCTCCGCTCTGCTAGACGCTGTTTTGCCATTCACCTCTCGGATAGCCAAACATCTATGACCTGCAAGCACTACATTGTAAAAGCAGTTTGCAGGAAGATGTCAGTGACGGGACACAGCTGGCTGTAATTTAATGACTGCAGAGCATTAAGAATAGAAACAGTTTCAGAATGCACCAAAATAGCTAGAAATATAAGACCCTTGGCTGACTTAAAGCCTCTCAGTCTCTGTGTGAGGGGGATGAATAGAACAGCCCCATAAGAGCCTTTAATTCCAACAAGCAATTGGCAACCACGCTTTAACCTGCTGGTACAAAGTCCTCCTGGCTTTGCCTTTTATCCTGACTTTTAAGACAGATCTAACCGAGACCTGGCTCACATATGCTCTACTCCGAGTTTATTTCCTGTAGGGTTTTATTACTGTCGGTTGCTGCTGCTGCTTCACAGACAAATTCAGATATTAAACACAGTTGACTTAAGCTTTGAAGCTGAACAAAGCTCTGTGCAGATGTTTGACAGGAAACGAGTCTTGGATTCCTAACAGTTTTCGTTTCTGATAGCTAAGGAAGTTGGCGAACAGATATGAATGGTGCGAACGGAATACACAAGGGACAGCAGATCACGGGACAGCCCCCTCGGTACCCAGCACTGAAAAATTCACATCTCTGTTTGGATTTGAGTCCTTCCACTTACAAACGCCCTGGACGTGTCAAATCCCATATGGGAAGCTGACAAATGTAATGCCTGGAACACTGGATTTATCCCAGCACTTCCCTCGCTGTTTGCAAACTTCACTGTTTTCCAAAAGGACAAAAAAAGAGCTGAAAAACCCCAACAACTCCCAAACTCCCAAATCCTTTCCTAAGTGGTAATGAATTCAAGCCTTTCTAGCTATTGGCTATGCACGGTTTGTGTGCCAGGGGTGTAAATGTGCATGGGGGAGGCAAAGCCCTTGCAGAGGCTCGTGGGTGGTCCCCTGCCTTGGGCAATGATGGTCTTTGGCCATCTGAGCCCAGGCAAGGGATGCTGCTGCTCATGCATGGTGCTCTCAAGGCATATTGCCCTCATATAGGAAAAGGCGCTGTGCCTGGATGCTATCTGTAGGGAGCTGAGGGAACAGGGTGGTGAAATAGTGCATAAAAAGACACATTATGCTAAAGTGGATGGAGCAAAGTGCTGCAATGAGGCAATGGCCCATAAAAATCACATCTCTTGCCAGTCCGGAGTCATTAACAGGGCTCTAAAATTGTTTGCTGGAAAGAGTGGGAGCAGGATCCTGGCAACCCAGCCTAGGCAAGGGCAACTGCTGTTAGCCCCTGCTACAGCTGGAAGCTGTGGTCCTGGGAAGCAAGCCTGGCAAACAGGAAAGAAAGCAAGAGGAAGCCTCGGGGCATTTGGCCTGGTCTTGATTGTTCAAGGTGAGATTTTTCTGTCCCTAAAAATCCCTGAAGATGCCGATTTCCCAAACTGGAATAACACAAGGCCCGTGGGGCTGTTCTCCTCCTTTTGCAAGAGTGGAAAAGAAAGCATTCTCTCTTGTTTTCCTCAATGAAACTGAAACAATAGAGCCTTGTTTGACTTTGTTTTGATAGCTCCCCTGTTGATGCACCAGCATCTCCACTTGTGCCAGCACAGCTGTGGGAATACACGTAGTCCCTCTCTCCCTCTGCTGATCGGTGCGTTCTTCACAAGCAGAACTCAAAACAATGTAGGCCCTATATTAACAATGGTATTTGTGTGTGAATATAGGACAAGGGGAGGAAGAAAGAAGAGCAGAATGGCAAAGGTTTTTAGCATAGCAATGGCTACGAGCTAATTGGAGACCTCCCCCCCGCAAATAACACCTCATAAATTTGGAAGAGAAATTATTTGTCAATTTGTTTTATTGTAAGTGTAAAAAGAAAACGTGAGGATGGATGGAGGGCAGAAAAAGAAACAAGAATAAGGATATGAATGCAATCATTCTTTTTTAAGCAGAAAACTGGAGCCACAGCTCTGTGGATTTCCCTCCTCTGTTCTGTTGCATAGAACCAAATGTGGTTTTAGAATAAATCATTATGGCCTAAATTGAACATGATTTGCAGGGAAAAGAAAGCCATATACTCTGCGTTAATCATTTTCACTCCATCCTTCTTCCACTTGGTTGGCTACATGTCATGCTCTGCTACGAACAGTGTCACTGATGCTGAAAGTAAAGGGTGACACAATGCTTTCAAAAGTGGGCTCGGTCTCTCAATGTGTTCCTGAGACCAGCTGGGTGTCCAAGAGACAATCTCATTTAAACTGGTGCAAACTGGAAGGAAAACGTGGTCACATCACAAATCAGACACTGCAAACCAAAGCACAGCAGTCGGGCACCCAGAGCCGAGGGTGAGGAAATGTGTAGGACTGAAGGAAATGCACTCCTGCCCCTGCATGGTGCATCAGGAGAAAAGTGGAACAAAATGAGTGCTGTACCAAACCATCAGTGTTTCACCCACTGCCAACTATAGGCTAGTTACTGGAGGCAGTGGTGCATAGCGAGCAATGTATCTGGAGGATACAGAGAGGCTGTGGCTGCCCCATCCCTGGCAGTGTTCAAGGCCAGGTTGGACACAGGGGCTTGGAGCAAGCTGCTCCAGTGGAAGGTGTCCCTGCCCGTGGCAGGGGTTGGAACTGGAGGAGCTTTGAGGTCCCTTCAACCCAAACCATTCTCTGTGATTCCGTGATTCTACGAAAGAGAAATAACATCAGAAAGAGTCACTGCAGACTCTGCTGTTGCCTCGTTACTGCTGGTGAATACATGTGGGGAGCCCTTTCAGAGCTCTCGTGCAGGGTACGTAGGCAATTTTTAGGCGATGGTATTTCCAAAACGTGCAGGATTAAATGCTGGAGCTAAACTGCCCCCGTTGTGCTCCCCAGCTCCCACTGCACGCACAGGCGTCATGAAAGACGCAGAGGAGACAGATTTTTTGATGTTTCTTAGAAACACTTTTGACTGTATCTCCTCTGGAACCTGATCTACCCGAGTGTTGTGTCTGTTTGGAGTTCACAGGCGGAAAGGAAGAAACAGTCATGTTTACAGAGTGCACAAAGACATTGCTTTGCATTTTAATGAGGAACGACAGCACACAGCTCTCTTTTCCTCTAGCTGCAGCCAGCTCTCAAATATTACCTTACTTTCTATGGTGCAGTCCCCTATGTCCTTGAACTCCTTTCCTCTTGTGTGCGGTAGAAAGGCTGACAGAAAGAGCATCTCTGGCTTCAAGGTTGATACGCACAGCTCTGTCAACCACCCCACTCGCTTCAGGACTGCCGGCAGCCTGCAAGCTCTGGAGAAGGGGATGGCCGCAGCATGAAGATACCCGCAGTGTTTTCCAGTCCTATCTCAACAAACCCTTCCAAAATGCTTCCGAGTCCTTCCTGCTCACCCTTCAGATCATTGCCACTGCTCACGGCGGGGTGAAGCTCTGAATTGCAGACCAGTGGCAAAATAGCAGTTTTACATGGAATGTGCCTGGAGACAGTGATGGATGGACAGGGGAGCGGGCAACATAACCCATGCTCTGGCTGTGGTCTCTCCAGTGGATCCTTGCTCTTCATTTGGCTCTGCTTCCTGTCACCAAGGGCTCAGAGGAGACATTTCCCCCCAAGTAACCTGCATGGGATAGGTATTATTTTGCATGTCATTATAGCTTGTTTTCACTTCTATTGGTCGGCTACTTTCAGCTTTTGGCTGCAATATTCAGTGACGCTGGTGCTAAGTGTGTGTTTCTCAGCCCGAAATTCACCGAGCAAAATGTAATTAACGAAGGAAAAACATCACGGAATGAACCCCGCTGCGCACTGCATTTATTTGCTCTTAAACAATTTCCCAATCCAAAATTGCATCAACACACTGAGCTCTGCCGGTCAGCACAGCCGCTACACGAGCTTAGAGCAATCACAAGCACACAGTGCAGCGTCAGGCACTGATGGCAACCAGGAACCCTTAGATCTGCTGGCTCCCAGCCTTCCTTCCATCATTGCTCATGAGGAATCATAGTGCACAAGCTCTCTGATTGGGTTCATGCACCTGCACTGACAGCATTAGCAATGCTGGCTGGCAAAGCTTATCTGTCTGGATGTGGATAATTCACAGCCTCTTAACCCCTTAGACTATTAAACACCTCACCTTGGCTTCCACTGAGCACAGCAGGCAGGCAGGCAGCTTCCTCACACTGCTGATTGTGCTTTCCCCATGGCTTGACTTTCTGTTTCTCATAAATCTCTGCCTGGGGGCTGCTGTGGAATAGGAATCTCAGAAGCTGTGAGCAGCCGATGTTTGACAGAGGAGGGATGTGGATGGAGAGTAATGATGCTCCTGAGAAGCAGGGGTCAGAGTGGACCCACAGAACAAGCGCTACATCAGCTAAGGCCCACCAGCTCATATCACAAAGGGATGATTTGCCAGGACAGGCACAGAGGAGGACAAAAGTCACAAAATCCTCATTACAAAGAAGAATGTTCCCCTTTTCTGTGGCTGCGATGGTGTCCAGAGCAGAACCACAGTGAAGCTGAACTCCTAAAACATGAATGCAGCAATGCTGAGGCACTCCTATGAGAAGAACACATAAACTGATCCACAGAAAAACAGATCAGGGGCAGCTCAGGCTTTCTCTCCATCAGTGTGCAGCAGAAAGTATAGTGAGCAGGACTGCAAGATGCCCACTCTGGATTCTCAAACATCTCGCTCCGTGGCTGCATATTATTTTCTGTGTCAATTAGGGCAGTGAGGAAGCTTTGGCTGCCTCGAATTAGGCACAAACATAGGAATGACCTACTTTCCAAAGACACCGAGTTCTTGCATTCCCCAATAGGTCTGTGTGAACTGGTTCCTTTTTGGAAACAAAAAACCCATGCGGCTCTACAATCTCATGTGAAAATAGATAGCCGCAGCTGTTGGGCTAGGGCATGACTGTTTTGTCCTTTGCGAAGTCCACAAAGCCAGGCTTCCCTCTTCAGTTTGACAGACCCTCTCCGCTTCAGTTACTGCATGCACAGAACTGGGACTACTGCAAGTAACCCATACCCGCTGCTGTTTGGCTCCGCGGAGGAAACGCAATATGGAAAACACCAGCCGCTATGGTTAGCAACAGATGAAGGATTGTACAGTAGTGATGGGAGGTTTGCTACCCTCTTCTATCGGTTGGAAACATGAGCTTTACCAACAAATCCCAGCTGCTTTCCAACATCTAAGTTTCACAGCACATCTGTCGTGTCGCTGCTAACAAAACTCCATGGATCTGGTTGCTTTTCCTGAGCAATGTGCTCATGTCTGGGTCACTGCTGTGGGTACATCTGTCATGTATAAAATAACTGAGGGCTAAATTAAGTAAGATTTCCCAGGCTATTGCTACACATTGTGACGCTGGTCAGAATGACGTTTGCCAGAATGTGAACACTTGATTTCCCCAATTCCACATACTATAGGAGTTGCAGTCAGGAGGAAAAGACAAAGGGAGCAAGAAGAGTTCTACAGCTTGATCTATGGCATCCCAAGTGTGGGACATTAATGCTTGCTATGTTAGTGACAGGGAAATACTTCCCCCTGGCTTTATTGTTACGCATTTTTTTCCAGGAGAAACCCCTAGAGGGAACACTTTGTTAAGCCAAATCGTTTATTACAGTACCTGAAGAGTGTTTCTGTATCAGTGTATGGACAGTATCTTGCTAGAGAGCAAAGAGCTCCAGAGGAAAACTGCTGGGGCGTGAACCAATGATATGGTCAGACCGCAACAGAAAAAAAGGCAATTATTAGACTTGGCAAATAACTCTCTCACCTCTATTTTGAGCCATAATTCTCTGCTGGTGCCTTTCCACTGGTTGAGGTTAAGCATCTGGAAAGGAAATAGATCCTTAAGGCAGAGCATCATCCAGCTCCAAGGAGTTTTAAGTAGATGCAGTCCTGTCTGTGCCCTCTCTGCTGTGCATCTTCCCCTGCTACTGCCTAGTTACAAGAGCAGAGATTTATGCATCATTGATTTTTCCTTACAGCTGACAAGGCCAAAGAAAATGGTGATGGGGAAATGGAATGTAAAATATTACCTTGACTGCATCTTTAAAGGAATCACACCACTAAAAGCACCAAATTAACTCCTGCAAAAATCATAACTCAAAGCCCCTCTGGCTTGTGTAGCATTTTGTAGCACAGTATGCAATGCTAACTTTTATGTCTTATTATATATATGCGCTGTGACTGAAATACAGTTGCTGAGGGAACCACAACCTTGAATTATCCTGACTCCTTTCAGCATGCCAAGCCGCAGGATTGCTAGTGCATGGGCTTTCATTTCTCCTGAAAAGGAGTAAGTCCTGCTGCCTTGTATTGGCCAAGTCTTATACTTGCACTAGAGTCATCTTGTGTGGCAGCAAAAGAAGACAGCAAATTCAGTTTCAATATCTACTACATAATATACCTACACTTTAAATTTAGACATGTGATGGTTGGTTTACGTGCTTGATTTTAAAATGCTGGCATCCTCAATATGTTTTGGCTGGCAAATAAAGCAGGAGAATAGATCCCTGCTGTCAAATGTGCCAAACCTCTCATAATGCATGCTGAAAGACAGAAATCAGTTCAATTCTCTGCTCACTTGGAAAACAGCTAGTAATAATTACCATAATAACTGTTATTAAATAAAAGACAATGTGTTCTCCTACTGTTTAAACCACCTTGCTAACTGCAATTGCTCCAGAGGGTAAGTTCTGCCTCCAGGCCAAGCGCAGCAGATAGGTCCTTCAGAGCAGCCAGCACTGTTCATGTGGGTAGCAATTGACCATGCAGGTAGCACTTGACTATGCATCTCCTCTGGTCCCCATAGGATACTCCTGCAGCTCTGAGGCTGGTCTCTCAAGAAATACCATAAGGTTGTCTTACTGATGGAAGAATCAATACTTGAAATCTCCCCTTCAAATCCAAGTAAATGTAGCAAAAAATTGATGAGGAATTGAGCAACTGAACCTTTACAGGAATAAAGACAAATTATGTTTTAACAAACTGGTATGACTTATTAAAGTTCTTTTGTACTTCCAAACATTCAGTGTAATTAAGTGTAGCTATTTCATAACCTAATTATGAAATAAGAATGACAGCGTACTGCTAATGGCTTCTTTACCCTGGACTTGATATGGTAGCTTCAAACATGACACCCCATCCCTGGCAGTGTTCAAGGCCAGGTTGGACACAGGGGCTTGGAGCAAGCTGCTCTAGTGGAAGGTGTCCCTGCCCATGGCAGGGTCTGGAACTGGGTGAGCTTTAAGGTCCCTTCAACCCAAACCAGGCTGGGATGCTGTGATAATATGTTTTACTGAACAACAGAAAACCCGTCATCAGGCTCAAATCTTTGTTTCCTTCATTGTTCTCACAATTCAGATACTTCTGGTCTGGATCCAAAGCCTTGCAACGCAATTCAACCTGAGCCTTGGAAGAAACCCTATCTATAATTCTGCTTCCTGACTCTGCAGATGCACCTAATCTTGCTGACAGTCGAGCCAAAAATCTCTATCCGAAGATCTGTGAGTGCTGGAAAGTATTGCCTCTAATCCGCAGGTGCTGGGCCCATCTCTCGTACTAAAAATAGGAGGTCTGGGTGGCTTGACATCAAGTGTCAGGCTGTGTAAAGTGCATGAGGTTGTCTGGGATGATTCATTCTCCCAGTCCGCTCACTTCTCCAAGCCTGGATTTATGACATCTTTCTGAAAGTCAAACTCATACCAATTTTTTTCTGTCAAATGGCATCTGCCCTTCACCTGCAACTTCCAGTTACCTCGAGCCCGGTATGGTCCCGTGATCCTCAGGATGTCCTTTGTGTGCTGCTGCAGTTCTCTTCCGGAATTCACTCCTCCCAAGCCCCAAAAAGCTTCAAGTGGTGCGGGACAAGAAGCTCTCATTTTGCAGAGATTATTGGTTCTGGGGTTTTCTGCTCAAGCAGGGCAGGAAGCAAGGGGCAGCCCTGAGCGCTGCTCTCTGCCTGCCTCTTTCTCTCTGTCCCAGAGGGAAGGTTTCCAGTCAGAAGCGTGTCTTTGCAAGGACACTCTGTCTGAAGAGAGAAAAAAGAGAAAGAAAGTAGGATCTGAAGGGTCAAAGCCCTAATTGCATGAGCCAGGAGTCCAGTGTCCCCATCCCAACTCTTGCTGAAGGCCATCCTGCTGGGACACAGACACTCTCCAGGGGACAGGATGGGACAGGGCATACATAGTTCTTTGCACTTGCACTTACTTGGATGAAACATGAAGACCCCAGTGTTAGAAGGGAGATGATTTTAATGGAGAAAAAATAAGATGTGAGGCCACAACTTGGGTGGCTGCAGAGGAAAGACAAAGCTATACCTTACCCTCGACAGGTATCATGTGCTGACCCTGTGAGCTGTATGCTGCGAACCGTGTGCTGACCTTGCATACAGTGTAAACATGGTGGGAGCACACAGCACCCTCTGGGCTTGGGGTATAAAGTGGGTGCAGGGAGCAAGGAAGAAAGGGGAACCACTTTAATCAACCTGGCAAAACTGAAAGTGTCTCCTTCCGAGCAGCCCAGTTAGGAACTGGATTCTTTGTCCCTGCTGGGAAGGTGGCTGTGGCTCTGATCCTCCTGTTACCCATGTTGCTCTGAACCAAGACTGCTAACACTGGGATGAGTGAGGTGTATGTAGCAAACCCTATGGGAAGTTCATGTTTTCTTCTCTTTTCTTGTTTAAAACAAGTGAAATAAGCTGTCAGCATTCAATAAATAATGATGGATACCACTATTTAAAGCAATTTTGGTCAAGTCATTACATTACCCTTGTTCTCTACATCAGGCGTCTCATTTTGCATGCAAAAGTCACTTGAGCTGGATGAGGGTCACCCACTGGAGACAGCTTCCAAGTTTTTGAGAACATGAGGAAGTCTGTTGGGAGATTTTTGCCACCTGAAGCATCACAAGATGCTTATTAAATGCATAGAAAGAAGCCTAAATGAAAATTGCCCCAGGTTCTGTGAGCGTAGAGCATCTCACACAGTAGGTCCTGCTCTGTTGAGGCCCCGTGCTCCACAGCAGTGAATAAATAGGAAGATTAAAGTCTCATGGTTTGCCATCAGAGCCCAGGAAATTCAACTCCAAATTCAAGAGTGGCCCTGGAATGATAAAAGTCTTTTTTCCCCCTGTTATAATCACTGGAGAAATGCTTAAGATTGAACTGCAGAGAAAAACTGTTTATACAGATGCCCGTGCATCTGCAGAGCTCCTTCCTCTGAAAAGAAAGATAATGGCTTAGAGCAGAAGAATGAACAACTGAATATAAGGCAATTTCCATAGCTTTTTTTAGCAGTATTGCCAACTGGCTTTGAAGATTTAGCCCCTATCCCTCCCCATTTCTTTGCAAATAACTTCTGAGAGGGCCAGAGACAAATTTCATTTCATTGCAGTAACTGCAGCTATAGTCAGCCCCAGCAATTCTCAGATGTTTATCTGTCAGCACCATCCATTTAGTCCCTGACACCGTGGCCGGCTGGAAAACTACTGCAGCTAAACAACACAGTGTATGCAGATCACTTGGATTCCTTCAGATACCTTGCTGCAATGCAGAGGCAGTTTCTGGGCACTTCTCTGCGTGCTCAGGAGAACACTTGCCATGGAGTCCCAGGCAAAAAGCATTCCCAGGGACAAACAGATTCTCATGTTGGCTTATAGAGGGAAAGGGATTCTTCTTCTTCTTTATTGTGCTGGGGATTTATCTCTACCTGGGTGGAAGCCTGACTTGTGAGGCACAGCCAGGAGACTGCCAAAGCAGAAGTGATCAATGCTATAAACTATCTAAAGTGATATAATAGGGCTGAGCCCACACCTCTACATCAGTGTCAGTTTTGCCTCTGACTTCTGAGAAAAACTGGGCCAATTTCCTCACTATTTATAAGCCAGGAGAGCGCTGAGAATGAAGTCCTGCACGGTAAGAGACAAAGCCTGCAACAAAACGAACGCTGCATCCATGGCAACTCACAACTCAGCTTACACATTTTTCAACATAAAAAGGAAGACATATTTCAGGGCCACCAAAACTGAAGCCATTGACAAATGTGACTGAAGTGAAGGCATTTGCTGTGGTTTTCATGGCCTTGGTCTTCTGTTTGAACCTCAGCTGCTGGCTGGGATGCTCAGGGAGTGAGGATAGCCCCTGGCAAGACTTTTGCCATCCCTGGGTGGTGGGTGAAGTGACCTATTGCCTGTGGTTTTGTCACAGCAGGGTTTGGCCCCTGGTCCATGCAGGGTAGAGGTCAGAAAGGACTCACTGGGATGTCCTCACACTGCTCTGCCTTCAGAGGGAAAAGCCGCTGCCTGGAGCACAGTGTCAGAGCCACAGCTCACTCAGGAAGGCGCTGATCACTCATTTTGGACAGGTTCTTTCTCCCCTTCTCTTCCCTAGGGATAGATATCCCCCTGCTGGGGTGCAGCCGCACTGGGCACTCCTCAAACACACAGGGGTTAGGGTCTGAATGTTATAGATAAGAAACTGTGGCTGATACTAAATGATTTGCCCATGGCACTGGGCAGAGATAAGAAAGACATTTGACATATCCCAAGTGTGAAGCCAAAGCCCTGACCTATAGACCAGCTTCCTTCCAAATAACCACTTCTAATAGCTGTGTCCAGCAGTTCCCATACCAGGGACATAAAATGCTCCTGGCTGTTATGCTGGACATCAGCTTCCATCGTATTGTTCCCTACAGTGTGCAAAATGCTCCACAGATATTGGGCAGTCGTGTCAATGGTTCCCCGGCAGAGCTTTCCCTATTCTGCTGGCGAAAGGCTGCAAAACTGCTCTCATCCCTGAAAACAGAAAGCTGTCCCCCCAGTTCTACTTTTTTGCCTTTTCTTTCCAAACTGGGGTGTTTATTTACCTTCCAAATCCCCCCTGTAGCATTGTGTCACCAGTGAAACTCAAATGAAAACACCAAGCCTGTGCCATATGTTGAGGCATTTGCTATTTTATGGAACCTTGCTGCATCTGGATAAGTCAATTGAGGTTAAACCTCCCTTTATCAAGGAAATCCTGTTAAGGACATCGGCACATCTGTTTCTCCCCACACTGTTGATTTTTGGTGGGCTGTGTTGGTTAACACCAGAACTGAAACACCACAACAGCAACTCCTTTAAGGCAAACCCAGTGATCTAATTTCCATCCCATATTTTGCACACCTCACTGTGGTAAAGGCTACAATGGGCTATGCACAGCCCTTTCTTTCCCTTTAGGCAGGGATTATACACAGAAAGAGAACTGAAGATACTCAGTTTCTGCTGGGGACATGGCTCAGCAGGACAAGTCTGACTCCTTGCAACCGAACTGCTTTCCATAGAAACACAGCAATCTGTGAGTAGCCCTGCTCTGATATGCCCCTGTGGGCATCAATTCCAGACGTTTCTGCATAAACAGCCTTGAGCAATGCCCACTAGATCAGCATCAGAAGAATATCTTGCTGCTGTGATGCCTCCTGGCTTGGACGAAAACCCAGATGGAAGCTCTGCATGAGTCAAGGGAGGAGGAAGTGTTAACCAAACCCACTGCTCTGCTGAGCTCTTTGTAGACAGGACAAGTTCAGGGAAGAGATCAAATGGAAGCACGTGTTGCACGGCGCTGGCGATGGTTTCTTCACTACAACCACCACAGAGATCCAGGTATCTGGACGTTCGTTAAGTTTTGATTTGCTGTAGCTCCAGAAGTTTTCCACAGTCAGAAAACCAGCACTGAAGTCAGGCTGCCTGGAGGCAAGGATGGCAGCAGCAGTATCGTCCTCTCACTAAAGTTAATATATCTGTTAAGACAGAGATCTGCCCACTAGGGATGCACACCTGAAGACCAACACAACTAATGGGGTCTTAGGAAAAACATTGCTCTTCAGAGTTCTTTTCTTGTTATTTAGCATGAAAAGGGTCTTATTCAAGGAGTTTCAAGTGAAGAATCATCTAGTAAAAAACAACCAAACCACAGTGCAAACCAAGGCTGCTCAAAGACATTTCTCTTGGCAGATAACAGCTTTACTTTATCACCACAATTACACATACAGGTTGGAAAATGGAAGAGTGAATTGGCATGAAAGTGGTCCTTAGTGAGAGGAAAGAGGCAGCAAAGTGGCACAAAGAACCTCCTTAGGACCAATTCGATTCCCTATAAATCATCATTTAGGAGAATGTATGTGCATTAAGGTGAATAATTTTTCCGACAAGGCGAAGCATCAGCCTAAATGGCTGCCAGACCAGCCTAAATGATGTTCAGCATCACACAGCCAGATTAAGAGAGAAGGCAAATAAACAGCGCCTGCACATAAATTCAGTGTAAGGGAATCTAAGGTAATGAGGCTAGGCAGAGTTAGAAAAGGAGATGGAAGAGAAGGGAAAAAGAAATTTGCTCTCTCTGGCCATATGCTTAGGGCACTGAGCAGGGAGACAAGCAGATGGTGTGGCTCAGACTGTATAGTTCTCTGAGTTTTAACCAATTACATTAATGCACACTGGGTGCATAGTGTAGTTTAGGAGACATTGGGCAATTTTCCCCTGAAAATGACAAAAACTATTTAACCTTAATATTTCTGAACCTGAGCATTTCTTGCTTGCTTGAGGTTGGCCATCTGCGGGGGTAAGTTATGAACCTCACCCCAGAGCCAGATCTTTGCTTAACAAACCATCAAGGCTTCTTTAAGAAGATTAAGCTGTTACTCTGTCTGATCTCTGGGAGAAAAAAAAAACCCAAAGCCCTCAGAACACTGAGGGAAATGTCTGTTCTGGTACTTCCTCAGAAAGCCCTTTGATATGGAAATCATCGGTGTTAACTCCTTTAGCCTCAAGACTCTCTCCAGTAATTCAGATAATGCATGCAACTGCCTGGACCTGTAGCCCACTGAAACCAACATGCTTCCTGCTCCTCTTTGGACTCCTCCTTTCCATCTTCTCTCTGGCAATAGCTGAATATCTCTGCCTGCAAGCACAAGGACTGCATTTGTACAAGACCTGATAAATCAGCGCTGCTCTTTCTCCCAGGAAGGACTGGCATGCAGGTACCATCACAGACAATGTACCTATCTAAACTGGAAGCCATCAGTGTATCTGTTTACACACACCAGAATAAATGGAAACGCTGCATTACCACCGGATTACCTGTCAGCAGGCTCATTTGCTGACTAATGTGCTGTCCTGAGGGCCACCTCGATTTGTTTGTCATCACTGATGCTCCATGACCTAGCAAAAGGAACTGCAGCAAAGCTACAGCTGCTGACACACGCACCCCTGGCAGTGTTTGTGCACTAGCAGCACACAGCCTGGCCTCCGTAGCACCTTCCAATAGCAATGCAAGTGCTGCAGGCCCTGTCCTGGCCTTTTTCTCCCTTTTCCTTGCCTCTGAGGATTCATCTTCCCTGCCAGGGGGTGGTTTGCATGCTCCATCCCTTGTGACTGTGGTCCTTACATAAAGCCATAGTCAGACCCTGTTCTTCCCTCCCAGACCACTCTGGTTTTGTCTCTCACCTCTCCCTTTTTCCTGTTGTACTGTCAGCTACCTCCTCCTCCCCACCCCCCCATATATTTTTATTCTGGGACCTGAATTTTTTGGGGCAGGAGTAGAGGGAAATGTGGATTTTGTTAGGACTGGACTGATAAATATGTCTAATATGCAGAATGCATTAGAATGATATCCATAAGACATCCAGGGAAAAGTAGAAATAGGACAAAGATATATGGCACTTCCCCAGAGCACTGTCCTCACCTCCACCTTTTTTCAGCTCAGAGGATTTCCCAAGCCTGATTATTTAGTAATCTTCAAAGGATTTGCCTTGCAATGACTTGTTCAGGCCCCATCCCACACCTCCTTTCCCCCTGCCCTCCTCAGAATACTTCTTCCTGGTTCAGAGAGAAATAGTTGGAGAAATGTGGAAGGATTTGCCAGGCAATTCAGTCTGAGCCCAAATGACCACATGGTCCCTCAAGATACTGATGTCTGGTTTCAGCATCCATCTTTTGCTACCGTGCTTTGCTTTCAGCACACCCTTGCTCCCTCATAAACATTTTACATGTGTTTGCTTTCCCAACTGTTGGTGTTTCAGGTCCTTTTTCACATTAGGTACTTACTGTGAAAGGCAATTGTGCATATGACAAGACAGCCTTACAAGATACTGTCTCATTAAAGAGTGGTTTTCATGCTCTTCCTAATCTGTGACAAAGAGCAAAAATACCTGGAGCAGGAGATAACGTGAGAAAGAAGTTAAAACCGTTTTCTGGGTTATTTTGATCTTCAACAGCTCTAATTCATCATTGTATGACTTAGCAATGATGGCCAGGCAGGACTCTTTCTCACTGCTCTTGGGCAGCAGTGGCTGGTGAGTTTGGAACATTCAGGGAGAACGATGCTGTCAGCAAGACTTGGCAACGGATACCAGCTGATGCTTGCTTGCTGGAGCACTGAGATACCTTTTCCAAGCTCAGAAGCAGACACAGGCTCTATGTGGAGACCATCCCGGTCTCCTTTCGGCAGCTAGGCTTGGAAATTCATAACTAGGACAAGCAATCTGCACAACACTTGTGTGTCACTGTGAGGTAGCATGGCTTCCATCGTGATCACTCCACTTCCAAAGCTGATTCAAGGATGGAGGGTGCCCAGTGCCCTTCTGGAGGGTAGAAAATAAGGACACAATGGCTCTTAGGACAGCCAAGGCCAGAAGGCAGGTTGCACTAAGGTCTTCTTAAGCATCCACAAAGACCTGTCCTATGCGACCAGTAAGAGCTTGATCAAGGTGTCCTTCATGCTGCAGCAGATGGGGAAGGCCTGACTGCTCAGTGAAGCACATGGAAGACATATTGAAGACATATTGATGAGCTCTGCCTCTGCAGGGCATTTGAAACCTGCATTCTTGTCACACATGGTCTGTGTAAGACAGGTTCCTGCAAGGTACACCAGGGCTTGACACAGCCTGCAGATAGTCCCTACCTGGTGAACAAAGGGGGCAACTCCATCCTCTTCACGGTGGGCTTGCTGTGGCTGTGCAGTAGTGATGCTCTGTGTGTGTGAGAGAGGCCATTTGCAGGACTTCTGTCATTAGGCAGCAAGGTGCTGGGCTGACATTTTCATCCACTGAGCTGACTGGTCCTGAGTCAGGCAAGAGGCATTTTTTAGGACAAAGCTTCGGCTCCCATCAGTTATCACTGCTCTGCTGATAATGGGGTCATTGCAATTTTCATTAACAGAAGATCCTATTTAGATCTAATTACAGATTCCCCACACTCATGCATATGCTGATAGGGGCAGGGCATTCAGGGATTTGGGGAGTAGATCAGAATGTGGATGCTAAAGCAACTTTTGCATCTCAGACCCACCTCCAACAGCACACAGCCAAATGCATTTAAGCATACTCCCTCTTGCTGAGATACATGGGCTTCAGTTTATGCCCCTGCAAAGCAGCTCTCACAGGAAGGACAGACATGATCACATGCTTTTAGCATCCATGATTGCTTTATTTTAAAGTGTGGGGTCTTTCCAGAAGAAGTACCTTATCCCTACAGAAATCCATGTGGAGTCTTAGCATTAATGTGGCCATAAGTAAGATCTGTTGTACTGGTGGAAGATTCCGTTCAGTATCCAATCTAGCCAGGTGGGATCAGGTACATGTTTTGAAAGCAAGGCCAGTGTTATGCACAAGCGGCCAGTGTGCAGTAGGAGCCTGTCCAACAGCCACAAAGAGATCCTGCAACAAGAGAGACAGAACAATGCACAGAGAAAACCACAGACACTGTAAAACTGCTCTAGGCATATTAAAAACCAATAGGGCATCTATTCTTGTATGTGATTGCACTGGTCAAAGCAGAATCCTTCCTTCCTTGCTGGCAATATTACCACTGAGTCTGTCCCCTGCAATTGTTCCATGCTTAACAATGGCTCTTGTCCCCAGAGGTTTTGTGGTGTGAACACTTGAGGGTGGCTCAAAGCAGAGAAGAATGAGTATTATTGTCATTTTAGAGGTAGGCAACTGAAGCCTGGAGGGAAGAAATTTGCCTGAGGTGATGTAGGGAGTGTGTAGGGTTCATTGTGAGCCCAGCCATGCTCCCAGGTCAATACCAGTTCTCCACTGTTTTGTTCAGAGGAGCCCTGCAGTGCTTGTACCTGCTCCTCGTGGAAGATTACTCCCACAAATGAATGCGAACAGCTTCCTGACTTTGAAATGCACAGATTTAAATGGAAATGAAGCTCCACAAATGAAACAAGCCATAAGTACCTGCTAATTGTTCTTGGCTGTGAAATAGCAAAAATGCTTCTCTGTCCTCAGGAGAGGAAATAACGATCTGTTTTCTGAACAACTGTCTGCAAGATCCATCTCAAGGCTTCCTACCATACAGAAGCAAATAGTGGGTTGTTTTCTTTTTATGAAGAGGCTAAAAGACCATCACAGGAAGGCAAATGTATCTCCGGAGAAACTCCTGCTGGTGCTGGAGTGGTGGGATGGGACAAAGCAAATGAGCAATGGTTGGTTACTAACACCAACAGCCTCCATGAAATAATCTATGAACAGCTTCAGTAGCACTTGCACCCTGACCACAAAGCAACTAACTTCATCCATAGACTCATAGAATGGTTTGGGTTGGAAGCGACCTTAAAGTTATCCGCTTCCAGCCTCCTTCCACTAGAGCAGGTTGCTCTGAGCCCCATCCAAGTGTACTGATGTATAACACTTTGCTATTACTTCCTGAAATCCTTCCATTCTTCTGAGAAGGCTAACAGATAAACACGGCCAGTCAAATACAAACATCAAGTGTTTGTCCATAAATACCTCCTTTTCTTCAAACTACCTTCAACTGAGGCTAGGAAAAGAGAGGAAGGGCATCACTTTCCCTGGCACTCAGTGAATCCACTCTCCTTTGGTCCTGGCAGGTGAAAGCCCACCAGCAACCCCTCAGCATCCATCTGGTGAGCATGTCAGAGAGGTGGTTTAATGGAGGGCTGATAACAGAGCACCCAGGAGGACAGAACCATGTGCTCAGACCTTAGACCTTCCTCCCTTTCTCCAGGAGGATGCAAGAAGGAGACATTTGCCAGCATGCACATAAATGCATTTTCAGAGGTGGCAGGGGAGTGATTCATAATGGAACGTAACCCAAGAGCCAGAACAGACTTTGCCCCCTAATTTCTTCAATCTGCTGCTCCACTAAGTTAGCACACACACAGCTCTACACTTGCATCTCAATCCTCTTCCCTGCTTGCACTGTTTCTCTCATGATGTTCCAGCATTAGTCAGAATAATCTTGACTCCATGGTGCTCCAGATGTAACACACCAAATGAGCACGCTATGCGAATATTTTACCTACCCAAAATAGAGACTGATTTTTCTTAGGTAATGACCACTTGACTTCTGGATCTAGAAATAGAAAGAAGAGATATGAATCACTTTGAAATGCTTTCTCACTTCTAGGACAGCAAACACTGAAGAATTAAAAAGAGCTCACAAACTGCCCAAACTGAGCAAGAAGTGGTGAGCCTGAGACACAGAGGCTGAGTGATACAAGGAACGAGTTGGGCTGAAAACCTCAGAGATGAGCCACATCTGATTAAACAAGGACATTTCCAGCTTGGAAAAAAAGGGAGCTGGAGGAGGTCCTGCAAGTGCAGGGGTAAGAGGAGCAGGGCAGTTCTCTTTTACCAGTTTCACCACGGCTACCTTCAGAGCAAGAGAGCATGGGCAGTCTTCAACCTTCTTTCCTTGTGGGCTGTGGAACAAAAAGGAACATCACCAGAGACCGGAGATGACCCTGCTCATTGCAAGCAATGATTATTAATGAAGACAATAAAGCTACAGGATGAGGAGTAGCTGCAACCTAACAGGTATCTGGGCTGTAGAGAAGAGTTGCTTGCTGCTTTTCATTACAAGGGTGATTGCATTAAAAAGTATTGCACAGCAGCACTGTGATGACTAGATTGATGGCAAAGCCAAGCAGCTCCTTTAAGGACTTTGTAAGAAATATTTCATTTCTCCCCCCCTCCCAATTCGCCTCATCTTAAATTTCACATTTCTAGTTTGAGCATGTTTTAATTTCTTCTTTCTAAAGGTATGTTTTTATCTTTTCTAAAGGTACATGTTGCTGTATTTCATTTTGGACCTCAATTTCCTTTTGCTTTGACTAGGTATGAGCAATGACCTTGAGCATGGTGTCAGGGGACAGCCAGCTTCCAAAAAGCATACCAACAGCACAGAGCTAATGATATTTTATTGAGGAAAACATTAGTATTGCTGGGTTTCTCCCATCAAGCATGCTAGTAAGGTAGGAAAAAGGGTGTGGTATTGTCTCCTATGGTCTCCTCCAACTTTGATGGAGACAGTACAGTAATTAAGGTAGAGGCTCTGTTGTGCCTCTCAAGCGTGGGGATAGCCCTATTACTGCAAACAGCAGATTTCCTCCAAAATCCTTATTGTTTTAAACTTGCTGTATTTCAGCCTCAGTTGTTAAGAGTTCATGCCGTGCATACATAATGTCATTACATGGCTCTTCTCTCCAAGACACAGAGGGCACAAAACTGAATCTCAAATCGCTTCACAGAACTGAGAGTTTTTAAACAGGGCTCATACTCACTGCCAGCATTTCATATTTTGTGCTTAATTTGGGAGTGGTTGCTAGAAGGAACATTTAACCCCTCGCGTTTGCTCGGAGTTCTGCATTGCAGAGCAGTTGGGAAAAGGAAGAATGCGAGTGAGAAGTCTGATGCTGAGACTCACATGGGCTTGGCTCTGTACTTAACTGGGTGTTTTAAAATACAGAGATTCTGTGCAACCTCCTTACTTAATGGAAACTGCAGCCCAGTAGTGAGGTGAGGGGAGGGCATGTTTTTAATGGCACTTGAATTCAGGCCAAGAAAAGAGAGAGTTTGCTCAAAAAATAACCATGTAGCTGCAGGCTTTGCTGCTGTTGCTCAAGTTGCTGCTTTCGCTTGTTATTCTCTAAAGTAATAATATGAACCTGGTGCAGGTTATCAAGAAAGAGAATTGAAATTAATATCCAGCATATGCCCACAACTTTGGTCTTCATAGGACAAGATAAGCTAGTGCTGGCATCTGCTGAGGGAGAGATGAGACTTCCCAAATCTAAGCTTCATTTGCATGTCTATGCTTGAGTGATTATGTGACAGAAAAAGAGGCTGTTTGACATGAATATGAGGTGCTTGTTTGATGCTGCATAAACTGTATTAACTTACATCCATAACACATGTTTCAGGTACAGCCGATATGGAAACATTCCACATACTACAAAAGCAGAAACCCAGAAAAGAAGCCATGCTAATACTTACAGCCCAATTAGTTCAAGGTGCTTGAGCTGCTCTTCTAAGTGGCTTATTTTTATCTGCATGTCCTTGAAAGGTCAAAAAGAAAAGCAAACAATCTTAATCTCGGTACCTTTGTATGGTGTGCAATACAAGTCAAGTCAGAGCTTATTAGCATGAGACCAGCGCCATATTCTTCTCTCCCAAATTGGCTGTGATAGAAATCTATAGGAATCTGCCCTCATGGTATTGGGTTTCTACTGCAGTAACTCTCTGGATGATTTATGTTCCTGATGATACAAGGTCATTCATTATAAAGCTGTACTTACTGGTTTGCAGACTACTGTCTGCAGAGCTTCTAACCCAAACCTTTGTGGTGTTGCATTGTTTTTGCATTCCTGACCCTACTGGCAGACCTGCTTCCCACACCTTTACCCATATTATATTCTACTCTATTGCTTCGCTGTTTGATGCCCCTGTAATTACTTTTTTAAAGCTTATTACAGAATGGTGCTGGTCTAAACGAAGGAAGAGCATGTACTGTGATATGCAAAAGGATGTCATACCTCTAGGATTTTGTCTTCTTGTATGACTAATCCTTTTTCTTCTGATATCTTATTTTTTTCCTAAAAATCAACAAAATAACATATAACTTGTTAGGGGAAAACTATTACTGTGTATTGCTTAAACTTTCAATGCAAAGAGGCTATTAAAAAGCTACAAAGCAGCACTTTCTATCCATTGAACACAGGTCAGAAATGAGCATTATGTGACCACACTGTATGTTTGACAGACTTCCCGTCTCAGATACTGTGGCTGTGCAGTCGCAGCCTTGGACAGCATGATGTACATCAGCCAAGTGTCTTGGCTCTTCTGCCACTGCAAATGCAGGGTCAGGGGGCTCAGTAGCTTGTGGGATGCAGAACACCCTGGGCAGGAAAGCATCCTCAGCGTGGAAAAGGCCTGGGGGTGGGAGAACAGGAGCTGAGGTGAGCCCCCAGTGTGCCCTGGCAGCAATGGAGACCAGCAGCATCTCACCCCTATGGGCAGGAGTATGGACTGTAGGTGGAGGGAAGGGATTGTCCCCCACAGTTCAGACTCCATAGACCACTTGTGGACACCACATCCCCCCAGCGAACGGCATCCCGACTGGATGCAGTCCTGAGCAACCTGCCCTAAGCTTTAAGTGGGAGCTGGGCTCAGAGGCACCCAGCCATTGTCCCTCCTCGCCTGAATTATTCTGTGATCCCATGACTCCACTAACTCACAAATCAAGCTGGCTTGACTTGTGGAGACCTCTCCGAAATAAAAGTGTTGGTTTTCTGTACTTTATCATGAAATCACAGACCACCATTCAAATGCACCACTTCAGGACTTTGCTGGAGACTTTGTTACGACAAGTGCTTGCATTTGATTGTTTTGCTGGGAACAAAATCTCCTTTGTTTATACTGAATAAAAAGGAACTGTAAGTCATTCAAGGGGAGGAGGCAGGAAAAGGAATGTTGAAGTCAAAATTGCCTGGTTTGTTTAGCACTGTGCTGTTTCAGAGTCTTATGATGGATGATGGAACATGGAAGATTTTGTTTCCAAAAGGCTAGTTCAAATCCCAGCTCTGTGTTGAGAAACCTGTGGCACCTTCCACTTGGAGGGACATTAAATCAAGACATCAGCTACCACACATGCTTCTATTTGCTCCTGTGGTAAAACAGAAGAAAGCCTGTTGCTACGGGGTCATTATTATGCCCATCAAAGAGGAGATCAGGAAATGTACAGCTGAAAATTGGTCAGTAACCAGCTGATACTTGTGAAAGAAAGGTGAATCAAGTACCTCTCTTCATGCATAACTCCGTGCTTCAGGAGCTAACGACTTGTGATCTGCTTTGGGCAGCATCAGACTCAGTAACTCACAAGCTTTAAGTCACTCTGACCTGTCCAAAAGCCTGCTCTCAGGCACCCTTGCACTCAGACGCAGCAATGACAGGAGGAGTTTTGTCACGCAATGACAGCCAGCAAAATCTTTGGTGAGCCTGTGCCTGGGCAGAGCTGCACATCACGCAGCTGCCCTGACACTGTCTCCATTGCTGCAGGGCAAGTCCAAGCTCACAATCGATTCTTACTAATCTTGTGGTCGACTCTCACACTCTCCCTTCACATTTCATGCCTATTTCTTTCTTCACAAGAGCATTTCAATACCTTTATAAGGTCTTTTTCCTTTTCTTCTAGCCATGTCTTCAGCTCCTGCAAAGATGTCTGTCACAAGAAAAGGGTTTGCAATGGGTGAGCGTGGGCAAGATACAGCACAGGGAGAATCATGAAATGGTTCGGGTTGGGAAGGAATTTAAAGCTCATCTAATTCCAATCCCCTGCCATGGGCAGGGACACCTTCTACTAGCGCAGGTTGCTCCAAACCCCATCCAACCTGGCCCTGAACACGAGGTTAACAACATGGGAGACCAAACACAAGTCACAGGCCGTAAGCTTTGCATGTCTCGATACCTATCAATAGGTTAACTATGCCATTCGATTTTATTCCTATCAGAAAATAAAGAATCAAATCCTTACTGCAGCAGTTATTTGCAGCTGTTTTACAAGCAAGAAGATGAAGTGTCTCTGTGTGTGTGTGTGTGTGTGTGTGCAGTCTAAAACCCATTCTTACTGCAGTTATACACAGAAATCGGTGTAAGAGCCAGCTGAACAGGAAACAGAAAATCCTCTTGCTTTTTTTTACCAATAGCAGTAACTCAGCTCTTAAGTGTTCTTGTGCCTGAGGTTAAACTGCAAAGCCTTTAGATGAGGAACTGGATTTGTCCTTGTGCACACAAAACACCTGGTGTGTACCAAATGCTCTCCCTGCTTAAGGACCCTGCATACCACAGGTCAGTGCTGGCTTTGTTGCCAACCAGTGTCTTTCACTTGCATTCATTCCCAGAGAAGATGCTTTTGCTCCAGTTAACCAGCCCTTGGGAAATAGGGGTCTGTGGACATTTCTGTAAATCAAGCCAAAACATGTAAAGTGGCTGTACTACAGATTTTGTCAAACTATTAAGAGCAGAATACGTTACTATTCAACTACTTGCCTTCAAATGACTGATGTCCTCTAAGTGTGAAACCTGCTGACGCTGAATGAGTTTATATTCATGGAATGTAGAAATCTGAAAATTAAAGGCAAATATATGTCATAAAAAATGAAAATAAAAGATATGTTATTAGAGCAACAATTCAGTGGGGAGTGGGGGGTTTTGTCTCCATCCTCTTTATACAAGGGCTCTTGATGCTTCAGACCTGTGTGCTTCTATTCAAGACAACAGAAACTTCCCCTGTGAGGCCTAGTTGTAAAAGAGCCTTGCACAGAAATGAAAAGGTTTCTAAAGATGTGTCTTTGCAGGAACAGCAGGACCAAGGACATGCCTTCATTTTCAAAACATGCCTGAAACATTCAGATAACAACAGGTGTCACTTAAAAGCACTGGAAAAACAAAGGCTAATTTCCAGGTAAGTCCTCAAGTACCTTAAAATGCATTTTGGCCACATTTTCTGGTTGTATTTAACTGTCAGGAAGTTCACAGGAATTGGAAAGTACAGAAATAAAACCTGTTTTCTCCCTCATTTGCAATTAGCTAAAGCAGAGCATCACCTGACCTCACAAGCTTTCTTCTACCATGATGCTGTTGGTAAATATTTCGGTGTGTGAGTGTATGTGTGCTGCCTCCCCGTCTGCCCAAAAGCACATCAAACAGAGGGGGAAAGCTGGTTTGAATCACCCAGAAAAATTCTGCCATCTCCATGGAATACAGTGATGTGCTCATGATCTCCCCATGAATTAGCTGCAGGCACTATGAGATGGTTGTGGGTCCTTGACCCATCAGCAGCCCTGGTCCTACCTCCTTCGTCTGCCACTCTGGTTCTTTCTTGACGGTTGCAGAAGCGAAGCCCTCAGCATCCTGTTGCATCTCAGTCCCTGGAGGTGCAGGCATTGTCTGAAAGCTACAGAATTAGAACGTCAGTGAAGGATCACAGCCTGGGCCACACTTCTGGTACATAAGAATAAGCAAGGCAGGAGCAAGAGCACATTGTCTGGCTTGGCCAAGAAGTAGGCGCACCAAAACGAGAGGGAACAATCCTATCTCGTGTTTATTTTAGCCTAACAAGGAACAGGAAGTTGACAAGATCTCGGAAAGAAATTGCGTTTTCCTGGTCAGTTTTGAGTGGGATGGGAAGTGCCTGTGCTTCTGCTCAACCCTACGTGACACCAGAAGGTGCCCACCTTATCACCTTATTATGCTCAGTACTCTAAAAGCTGTTGGCTTTCTGCTCGTTCTACAAGATGCAATAGCAAGGGAAGCTGCACTCACCCCCTGAGATACGTGATTTTGCTGAGGGACAGCTTGCTTTCATCAGGAAGATTGGAAACCATCGTGCTGAGATCCTTCTTCACCCTCTGTAGATAAAGTCACATCTGAAAACGGTCTTTTCCTACAAAAACATCGTGCAGAAAGATCTGTTGTTTTGCATTAAACACTGTATCACGTCCCACCTCCTGCAGAGCTGGAATGAGATGCTCAGGTGGACTAATAATTTCCTGTCCCAGATTCCTCAGCTGTGACAGACCTCACAGTGGGTTGGCTCTTCTGTGTATGTTTGTAATACCACATTCCTTCAGATTTTGAGACAGGCTGGTAGAAAACCAATACAACTTATTTCATAGCAGCAACTGCCGTAAAACTGCAAAAGGCAAACACAGACCCCTTTGGTTCTTTTTTTTTTAAGCCATGATAAGCCTTACATTAATTTTAGTGTTGAAGCTGCTGGATTTATTCATTTTCACCTTTTGGAGGCCTCTTTGCTGCCCTATTTACACAGTGAAGGGATCAGGTTTTTCATCTGGCATCCATGACAAGGATGACAAATGTGAGGGACAGATTTGGGAAGCTGCCCTTCTGAGTGCTACAGCTCCTGGGCAGCCTGCAGCCCCATGAGGGTCTATGGGCAGGAGTGGTGGCTACACAGCCAAGCACAGAGCCAAAATCCTTCAGCTGACTCCAAAGGACAGGATTATCTGTGGGGTGAAAGGTAAGAGGCAGGGGTGCAGGTAGGGTGATGGAGGAAACGCAGGCATCTCAGTCCAGCAACATGAAAACTGTCACAACCCAAGTTTTTACTGAATAAGGCACATGAGAGCAAAGATAATGGAGGATTCACACAATACTATACTCTTAGGTGCCATCTCTAAAACGCAGGATAATCCCAGTAAATCCAGGCACTCACACTTTACTCATAGGGCGGATGACATCCCGCACCATCTCTTCTCTCTAAATGCTGCTTTATGTGCCTTGAGTCCCCTCGATTTGACCATCCAGCAGAGAAATGACCTTAGCTCCTTACAGAATTTTGTCTTCTGTATTATCCTGTAAATACTTGCGTGTGGAACAGAAGGGGAGGAGGGGCAGAGGGCCTCGAGACATGCTTGCATTGTCCCTGTACAGTCTTTCACCCCAATTCACCACTGTGGACAAGCAAGCATTGGCATAAGAACTCATGAAATAACCCCAGAAGCCTCTTCTGCACCTTCACACCATCCTGCCAGCCGGACCTGTTCACAGACCCCCCCAAAGCTGAACCCTGCACCCAAGCCAGAAACAAACCACAGCAAAATAAGAGAGAAATGAAGAAAAACATGCCATGGAAAGCTAAAGCCAAGATCAAAGGGGCACACTCCGGGGTGCAGAAGACAGAGAACTGTTTTCCCAGACGTGGTTACAGATTGGGTATAGTGAGGTGGCATAAAGTCATAGCAGCTCTATCAGTTCTCGTTGAGAACAGTGTACATAATTTCCCTGTGTTGGTTCTGTCAGCAAAGCAGCTAAGGTCCCTGGGCAGAGAGGCAATTAATTTTGTCACACAGGGCTGCTTCGTATTCAGGACCCAGTTCAACAAAGCACTTAAGCAAAGGAATAATCACTGACTTGAATGGGAATATTAGTACTTAAAGTTAATTGTGTGCTTTTAAAATTGGGCCTTATATCATGCCAGTCAAATCATTAGTCTACTCAATTACAAGCTCCAGCTAACAAATACATGCCCTGGACTTTCTTTCCTCAAAAGGGGAAACAGATGCAGATAGGGCCTTGAAAAAGCTGTCAACATTCAGTAATAACATAGCAAAGAGTAAAAATGTGTTGGTTTGCTCTTTGTTAACTCTTTCCAACCAAAAACATGCCAGTCATATACTTTAATGAGCAAATGGACTACATATTAAAAGCCAAACAGGGAGTTTTTCTCCTTCCTTGTGGCAGTCTCAATGGAACCACATGAGTTCTGAGGTTTTTAGTACGCATCACAATAGGCTTACCAAAAAGTGCATCTGAGTGGCAGAAGGATTAACAGTGCAGGAACAGCAGGAAAGCCAGGATGCTATCTGCAAGGTTTTGCACACACAGCTAAAGATGATGATTAGAAGTGATGCATATCTGTGAAGCCAGATATATTCTCACATGGGCACAAGCTACGAGCAGGCTCATGAAACAAACCACCTCAGACCTCTTGCTAACCAGCAAATGGCATCTCATGCTATACAGCTGTACTTAGACTAACCACAGGGACATCCTAATCTAAAAAACCTGATGAGTTTATTGATTAAACCACATACTTGCATCGAAGAGTTCAATGTCAAAACTTTCAAGTCAACAAAAATTGCATGATGGACAAAAGCAGTGGTTACGGTGGTTCATACAGCAAGCTGCTGGCTTATGACATCTCTGTTTTCCATGCTGTTACTGAGGTCTGCAGTGAGCAGCCCAGCTAGGATGTCATTTTCCAGAGACAGTCTCTGAGGAACTATAGATGCTAAAGTTAGATGCAGTGCTGCATGCTAACGTACAGATTCAATAACCCGGACCAAATTGCTGCAGCCCATGCTTGACCAGCTGGAGCTGGTGTTATTTCCACTAGACTCCAGATGGATTTCTCAGTTTAGTTATAAACAGAATAATGATTTTGCTGTTGTTGTTGCCGGTTTGGGTTCATGCTATAGTTTGGTTTTGTGCATCTTTGCATTTTAGAGATGTGGTTTTCCACGCCAGCCTCTAGGGATGGGTTGGTGCTGTACATTGAAGTCTGCTTCAGAAGGCCACTACCATGACTGCAGAACAGGAACTACAAAACTGGCTGTTATGATAATTAACATTAGCATGCATTATGCCATTAGCTTTTAGTTGTGTAGCAGGGAGTGTTTATTTTTAGTTCATACACCTATCTGGTATTCAACTATGGAGTATGAAATAAGTCTGTCTAAACCAAGACATTGTGGTGTTTGTGTATGCACATGTGTATGAATACATGAAAAAGGACAGGGAGAACAAAAACAATAGCTGCCTTAAATTATATATTTCGGGCTCTGCATCTGCTTCTGAGAAGATTTAGAGATGGGAATGGCATTCAAACTTCCAGGAAGAAGCTGTGTCTTGACTATAGAGGGAATGGGAGTGAGGTCTTCAGACTCTTTTCCCATAGGCAGGGTAATACAGAGGGTCACTGACTGAAGCAGAACAGGTTCAGGATGTGAGACAAGAGGCATAGGTAATTAGGAAGGTGTTGGCTTGGCTCAATTTAAAACAGCAAGAGCTATTTCCCTGAAGAAGCTTTACCTTAACTGCCAGCTCAGATCGAGCTTTGTCAGGCAGCGATCCCCCAGCAATGTACAAAAGGCAGTCAGTGCTATGGGGCTCACACTGAATGCCAGCCCCCAAGTGCATCCATAAGGATTTCAATTTCAGCAGCAACACCTCCAATGAAGCATACTTAGGCTCCATGTTCAGCTGACTCAACAGAGAGTATCAGCTTGCTCTTCCCCTTCATCAGATCTCCTAGAAACATCACTAAAACATTGTGACTGAGGCAAATAAGGGAGGCACAGCCTTCAGGCTGAGCACCCCAGATGTGTCTGGTTAACCCCAGCAGCTTGCTGATGGCTGTAGTGCCAGCCCTCTTCCCCTCTCTGTCCTGCTAGGATTTAGCAAACTGGAAACACTGTCTCCTAAATGGAGGAAGCTGGCTTTGAGGAAAGCCTAGACAGAGTTGGCTTTGTTCTGCTCAAGTGTCTTCATTCCCCAAGTGCCTGGTTTTATAGTCTCAGTGGTGTCATATTCCTGACTTCATGCCTTTATTTCTAATTTCTTTTTTCTGCTTGTGCTCCTTTACATGTTATGGCTGTTTTCTTTCTTTGAGACATCACTGGCTCTTCACAGACCATGGACTTCACCCTGTGAAAGTATTGGGGTACTGCTAACATTGCTCACAAGGCACTTCTCCTGTCCTCCAGAAGGTGGTGAAGGCTTGTGGTGTCCAGATGCAGAGAGCCTCACTCGAACAAGCCTATTCTGCGGTACAGACATCTGTGCTGTTTGGGCAGCTGAATGGTCATTTATATTTTTATACAGAAATTTTTTTGCTTGTAAAAGATGAAATGGGTAAAAAGCCTACATCTGATTTCATCATTGCTCTGCATTCAGCGTGAGCTTTCAAAGTGAGATCTCATTGTTGATTCAATGGTATTCTTTTTAAATCCCCTGTTATTTCCAAGTCTGTTTGCTCAGAGAAGGATGAATGCTCAGACAGTGGATCTCTGCATCTTGTTTTCAGTAGGCACAGTGCTTGAAGCACTTCAGCTTTCTTCCATGTGTTTGGAAAGACTTGATTTTCCTCTAGTTCTCATTTTTTTTAAGCTAGATTTGGCAACCATGACAACAACATGCCAGCATCTCAGCATCTGAACTGCGATAAAAATAGCTATGTTTTCATGCCTTGGATTAGCTTTTCACCTCAGACAGTTCCCAATGGCATGGCCCACTGCTTAAGGCTGGGAACCTTCCCAGCAAACCAAGACTTCTGTGTTTGTTCCAGGAGAGGAATGGACAAAAAGTGACTTCAACAAGGAAGCTTTGGAGCTCTTCGTGTTTCCAGTTTACTTTCACACACTTCTGCAGCACAGGATCTGCCTTGCTTGTGTCTGAGCTGCTTCACTCTCCTCTCTTGACCAAAGACTTTGACCACAATTTCACTGATAAACAACACTGGAAAACCCAAGTGTAGAATACAGAATATACACTGTGGCCTCAAAACCAGTTCTGTCTGCCCATAACCAAACTTGTTCCCAAAAATAGCCACCACAATAGCAGAAGCAAAGGATGTTTTCTATTTCATTCTCTGCGCAGCTTTTGACCCTTCAAAGACTGCAACTATTGAGCTGAAAAAGAGTCAAATATTTCCCATCTGAAAGAGTAAGAAAAAGACTGGGAAGGAGCAGGAAAGAGAATGAAAGACAGACCCCTGGTCAGGAGATGGAGTCTGCTGCTCTTCTGGTGATGGTGACTTTGTCTTCATACCTGCCCTCACATGCTTTTCCTGTCCCATTTTGCTCCATCGCTACCTCTTATCCTTAATCTTCACCTTGATATGTTGTAAGAGTTTATTTGTACACAAGAACTGGCGAGCAAATAGAAGAGAAAAGCCATGACAATTAAATGCCATATTGACTGCATATTTGCTTAAACATTTTTTTTCTCTCTCCATTGTTCTGTGGGAAACTTTGCAGAGTTCTGTTGCTTTTCTCTGGAAGTGACAGCATGAATCAGGAAGTTTTCTCTTATAAAGATTATAAAGGCAGTTGAAGGCTTTCAGGTTGCTGGTGTGATTTATTGACAGGCATGATCAAGCCATCAGGACAAAGTACTCCCAAAGTCAAGCAGATGATCAATAGCCTTTGGCTTATTGCTGTATCTTTGACTACATACCTGATGGATGTTTTTCAGTGGCAGGAGCATAGACATGTCTGTGCCTGCAGGGATCCAGCCTCAGGAGATGCTGTAGCAGGCTGCCAGCCTTTGTGATGCAAACAGTAGGCATGGCGGGGAGGTTCCATGCCGGATGCCAGCCTTGTCTAAACCTCCAACAGTGGCCACCAGCACCATCGACTGCTCATAGACCTAGGGCTGTGCAAGTAGATCAGTTTTTAAGAGCCATGGTAAAGCTACATTCCCAGGGCAAGTGCAAACTTTACTCTCCTAAGAAGCAAATCTCAGTGATATTTAATGCTCTGTATAAGTGCTGAGGATGAGCTGCTCCATAAAACCTTATAGTGCTTTCAGCTTGAGGCAACAGTGAGGTTACTGGATTTCACAGGTTAATGGGAAAAGTTCAGTTCTGAAAGCCCTGACTGTTACTGAAAAGCAAAATACAGCCTACAGGTTAAAGCATAAGACACAACATCAGGAGAAAAGTAGTCTAATTCCAATTCAGTAGCAGACATGCTTTGAAGAAATCATCCAAAGTCTTCCATGCCTTACCCTCACAACATGTAATGCAGGACTAGTGGGCTATTACACAGCTGAGACCAATTCAACACTGTTTCTTAGTTTTTCATTTGGGTACAAATGACAGTATTTGTGTACTTTTTGTTTGAGAAAAGACATTGACCCGGTAAGTTACAAGAGTATTTTCCAAGCTCAACCAGTAACTGAAGCAGTAATTTCCTTACTAAACCCTAAAAAGAGCAGTAGGACATTGCCAGGGACAGCATTATATTTTCTCCAACTATTGCCTTTTATCTTGTAGAATCTTAACATTGGGATAGAAAAGAACATTTAATGATCTTTTGGATTTAAAAGTCTCCAAACATATCCCCTTAGTAAGAATGTCCTTATTATGAGCACTTAGTTCTGACAGGGAAGAGTTAAGCTGCAGGGGGGCACAAGTGACCTCGCACAGACTCCTCACACAGACTCAGTCCTGCAGTGAG
>WYDI02010077.1:16278-26489 GCA_009867235.2 Psittacus erithacus | reverse complement strand
GTGCTCAGGCATTGGAACAGGCTGCCCAGGGCAGGGCTGCAGTCACCGTCCCTGCAAGTGTTCACACAGCGTGGAGATGAGGCCTCAGTGCCATGGGTTAGTGGTGGCCTTGGCAGTGCTGGGGAACAGCTGGACTGGATGAACTTAAAAGTCTTTTCCAAATTGGTTCATTCGGTTATTCTGTAGTTGAGCATGGAGACTGAAATTCTCAATCCAATAGAAGTCTGTTGGGCATGATCATGCAAATCCATCTTGATTCCCATTCTCTAATGCCAGTCCTTTAATCCATTGCTCTGCCATTGTGCCCTCAATGAGACTTGAACAGAGAAATGTCCAGGAGACATTTCCTCCTGTGGTGCTGTGTCTTTTCTCATGGCTGTTCATTGGCCTCACTGATGAGATGGCCAATAAGGGGACAAAGTGGTAGGTAGCAGTTGTACTTCCAGTTTTGAAAGTGTATGTCTTCTGTTTTGTTTTCAATTAAAACAACCAGCGATTTTTAGGCAATGAGCAACTTTAATCATTAGCTTATCCTTGTGCAGGTGTATACTAAGAGCTCAAAGGATCCATATTCCCTTTTTAGTTTCAAGTAGAAGTTTTCAGAAACTCCTTGGTCATGGGAGGCATTGTGTATTTAAATGCTTCCTGTAGCACTTCCAGCAAAAACCAAAAGCATGCAAATTTGCTGAATGCAGAGGAAGAGTGGTTTACAGATGGTAGGGGACATGTTAGTGTTATTATGAAGGATGGATAGCACTGAATGCTCTCTGGAAGTACTCAAGTGTTGTAATTCAACTTTCATGCTGTTTCTCAGAGATGTGGCCAGATTCAGAAGTGCTGGCTGAGGAGCTACTTTGCTGTGGCTGAATTACTGGAGAAATGTACTTACTGCCTTTGGTACCTTCTTGCTTGCTTGCAACATTCAAGATCTTCACTACTGTAGGCTTTAACTCTTGAGATTTTTTTGGCTACACCTTAAAAGCACTTGATGAACAGTCTCTGCCTCAAGCTTACACATTGGGAGCTTTGTTAAAGCTCTTACCTGTTGATACTCTGTGGTGAGCCAAAATGGAAGAGTACATCGATGTTAATGAAACAGGAGAAGGAGAGATTTTTATGAGTTTATGATTTAATGCCTACAAAATAAAACTCCAGTTCCAAAGCCTAATGGTGCTTTGCAAAGAATATACTGCATAAATGAGTTAATGTTGGAAAGACTGGCCCCTTTGAACAATATATATGTGTAGAAGAACAGCCCTCTGCAGATGTGAGTAGACAGAGGGACCTAGGGGCTCAATGGGTTCATTCACTGGTGCTTAAGTGTTGGAAAATAATTCTGGTTTCCTCTAAGCCATTTGCTTTTCCTACAGCGTTTTCCATTACAGCCCCTTTGCCAGAGAGTTGTCAGCCCTGGTTTTGATGATCTCCAGTGATGAAGTTTTGATTCGTATGTCTTTTGTGTGTCATTTGCATGTCTTGCTCTTTGTCAGGTTTTCAGGCATTTCCTTCAGGTCTAAAAACCATTCCTTGTAATTTTTACTTACATTGTTCACACATTGTTTAACCTGAGGTCTGACTGAACAGGAAAGAGATGTTTGATTCTTAGACATTCTGGGTTATTAAATGTCACCAAAACCTAAAAAAGTAACTGAAAAAGATATAATTACAGCATAGAAACAGATTAGCAATGTGTGTATGTATTTTAGTATTCAAAGTTATCTGACAGTGACTTTGGAAGGGTTTTTTAGGCCTTTTCTATTAGGAGACTGGTTAAAACCCATTGATATTTCTTAGGTTTTTTATTTAGATGGAGGGCTCTGAGCTCAGAAATCAGCAGTATGGATCTTCAGCAGCATACCTACAAGGGATCTTATACAGCAGGGCTTTCCTAGAGTTCCTTTGTGCTCAGTTCTGTGGTCTCGGTTTCTTTCACAGCTTGTATATTCTGTGCTCCTATTCGGCTTTTTTTTTTTCCCCTCCAGCTGTGATATGTTTAGCTTTTTGGTAACTGTAGATCTTGAATGAAACAGAATGCTTCTAGGGAATCAGGGGTGTTCTGGTATGACAGATGCCTCCAAAATACCAAATGGGTTAGGGACAGCCCTTGGGTCAGCGCGACAGTAGTGCAGAGAGGAGCTGAACAGTTCTTCACATTCCTCACTGTGCAAGAAACTACCTCATAAATACACTGGAAGATCTCTCCTTTCACTGGTTTGTCCTCTGGACATCTACTTCCTGTCTTGCAGGAAACTGAGACCAGAGGGTTTGCATGCCTGTGCAGTGATGAGGTAAGCAGTCTGGAGTAGCAGGACAGACAGGAGCCCTTGCAGGATGGCAGGGAGCTGGGATCACCACTACCAGCACCAAACGGAAGCTTCACTCTCATGTGGAATGTGCTGCTTGAGAGCCATGACCCCACTCTGTCATCACTGCAGTCTGGACAGTTCTGTCTGCAAGGTGCTTTTAACAGGATGGCAGTGTGATGGGCAGCTGTAGAACACCACATGCAATAATCAGTGATGATTATGGGATAGCGAACAAAGATCCTGAAGGCAATTCTTAAACTTTTGCTTTGAAAAGTGATCAGGGATTTTTGGTGGTGGTGGTTTGGTTTGTATTGTGCTTCTATACTCCTGATTTTGTTTAGGCTACAAAAAAAAACCCCAAATTGAAATCTCAACTGTTCCTTCCATCATTATTTTCACAACATTTTTACGTCAGGCCTTAATGTCTTCATTTAGGAAGATACTTTGTCATCAGTGTGCTGTCCTCTTTCAGTTCAATTACAATTGGGTTGTAATAAGAAGTCAGTGGATGAAGGAACACCATGGAAGGGATGAGAGCTGTGCAAGCCCACGCTGCTGCTGAAACGGGGCCAGTTTCCCACAGTGTTCCACTGAATTCAACAGGACTGAAAACCACAGAGAAGCTGCAGGTGCTTGAGAGTTGTACAGTTGGAAAGATTTAGCTGCTTGAGATTTCTGTCTATAAATGGTGGTGAGGATGAGAGTATTGCAGAGAGGTTATGTAAAAAATGGTATCAAGTCTTAGATGTCAGCCTTGTATTCCCAGTAATGGGAGATTGGGCAAGTTTTGAAATGAGGTTTTCCAATGGCTTGCTTCTCCTACATTAGTTACACAAACAGCATTTGTAGTTCAGTGAATATTTCACTTTGGTCTTTATGAATCATGTTGACATTGTCCTGGTTTGTATAAGTATATATGAGTTTCAAATACTTGTTTATAACTTAAACCAATCCTATATGAGAAAAGATTAACTGCATTGTGACTAGAGCTGGAAAGGAAATGAATACTAATCTGAAGAGAGGACAAAATACTGAGACTGATGCTCAAAGTCTTTCAGAGTTGTGACCTTTTTAAACGTGTAGGACAAAAACTAACAGCATCTCACACAGATTTCAGTAAGGGTTCTTAATCTAAAATGTTTTAAAATATTGGTCATTCTCAACACTCATCCCTGATTTCACTTCCAGATCCTGCAGAATACTCTCACCATACTGTACTTGAGAGTTAGCTCTTGCCTAAATAAGAACCTGACATCAAATTCTTAGTGCCCAAGAATTTTAATCTGCCATGGGGTTCCATCCAGCTGGGTAACAAACCTGAAAACATTTCTTTGGTCATGTACAAGGGTGTATCGTTGCTGGTAATGAAACTGGGAAGAGAGGAGAGCATACCTGAAGCAAACTCAGGAAGCCCTTCTGCTTGCTGCCTGTCAGGTTTTAAACGTACTGCAGCTGGGCCAGCCATCAAGTAGACACTTGTGTTCTGCAAGTACTAACTGATTTCTGACATGTACCTTGCAATTCATTCTGAGTGCAGAACATGAATAGACTTGATCTGGCTACTGCAGAGATTAGTTCTGATAGAAGGAAAAGAGCTGATTTAAAATTACATCATTGCAGAGCTGAGAGAAACTCGTTTTTCCTGGAAGACGATTAATCCCCATGTACTTGGTTTTAACAGGCACTATGCTCTAACATAAAGAAATCGGAAAGCCTTTTAAAGTATGTTTATAAAAGAAATGGACACGGTTCCAATGTACTTTACCCCATGCAAATGCAGTATGTGAATGTGCTGCACAAACAGATGTTGAGTTGGCCTGGTGCATGATCATTTCTAAAAGGCTTAGCATAAAATTTATGTACGTATTTTTAGGTTCCAGTACTAAGACAGCATTGTCAAGAGACCATCTGTCCACATCCTGAATGCTTTTTATGCCCTGCTGAGATACCAGAATGACATACAGTCTGTGTAGCTAATGGATTTCTCTGTAGTAATTTCGAGATGCAAATAAGCATCTGAAAAAGCAATCTGACGTCTCAAAGTGAAAAATACTGTCATTTCAAAGGAAATTTTGCATTTTCTATGTTGTAGGTCAGAAAATAGTATTAGTAGTAACAAGAGAATATTTACCAGTAGTGCATAGATCAGGTTCTAGGTAATTAATCTCTCCTGTTGTGTGTGTGGTTGAAAAGAACCCCAAGAAGAGGAACTGAACAGTCTCAGGCATATTTTAATGATGGTTACTTTAATCGTATTTAAATTTAAGCACTTAATCTTACAGTGAACTATTAGAGCATGTCATAACTTAGCAGTAAGCAGAAGTACATGAAAAGAATTGGGGAGTGAATGTTTTTTTCCATGTCATGCAAAATAATATATTAAGTTGGAACATTTGGTAAACTGTGAGAGCATAGATTTGACTGGCTTTCTTTCCATAAAGATTCTATACTGACAGCAGCTTTATTTAACAGCTTCCTGCTGGCAGCACGCTTCCTTGTTGATTGAATTCAAGGATGGGCAGAACTCTTGTTCCAAGTCCCAGGCTCAGATGGCACTGAGCCTGCTGTGTGTGCCTGTGCCAAGGCCATCCCTTAGAGACGTTTTGTGAGGGTGTTACTCAGGTTGGCAAGCACAGCCAGAATTTATCTGCTATCAGATCTGTTGATGTCTGTGAAGCAGCATTCCAGACTGGGCTGTTTTAGCTTATAATTTAGAACATACCTGTGTTTTGTTACTGGGTATGTTGTAAGGAGAATAAATAATGTTAACAAGAAGTGGAACTTGAAGAGTAACAGGCTTGTCATCTCACATCAGGATACAGCGATGTCGAGTGAAAATACTGTCCCAGTGAGACTGTGCTTTGTTGGCACACCAAAAGCCAGCACTTCTTGAAATGCTTAAGAACTGGCACCAAGACAGTTAAATGAGGCTTCCCACAAAAGCCAAGGACTGTGTCAATGCTGTAAGAAATCCTGAAGTAAGTAAGACAAGGTCATATATTAACTTGTTGTAGCACCTCAGAAACCCACTCATGAACCAGAAATTATTTAGCATAAAGATACTAAATGAGCTGTATAAGGACATTATGCTTACTCAGGGTTTACACCACAGGTATGAAACGAAAGGCAACAACTGAATACAAACACAGGAGTCTGTACTGATGGTGGTTTCAGCACCACTCATTTGGCCATTTTGAAGTTTTTGGAAAGGCATCACAGCAATGGAAGTTTTAAGGTGGGATTTCAAAAGCAACAACAAAGAGTTTTGGGGAATGTTTTCAGTGTGGTGGGAAACACAAAGGAGTTTTTAAAAGTTAATGCTGGGAGGTAAAGTCTGGAATAGGAGATTTGATGCTAAATGAAATGTGATCAGGAATGTGGGGATAGCAGCCTTGAAAGCCAATACAGAAGCTTAGATCTGGAAAGCTTGAAGGGGAGGCAGGGAGATTCAAAGTGAGAATTGACCTGGTTGAAACAGTAATCTAGGTTTGGGATTGTGAGCAGGGGGTTTGGGACAGATGACCTCCAGAGGTCCCATCCAGCCTCAACCGCTCTGTCATTCTGTGATCTTCATCTTACTTCTACCAAGAAAGCACAAGTCTGCTTTTCTGAATTGCATGGCTGACAAGATGGGTTTGGTCTATGATGTTTCACCTTGCTTACCTGAAGTGATCCATTCCTCTTTTATTTGTGTGTTTTCATCACCTACTGTGGCTTGTGAATGTGCTGTTGTATTTCTGTTGCATTTTGTCATGAGTCTGGCACAGGCTACAGAAAAGTTGTCTCAGATATGTAGCACTATTTCCATCTGAAGCAGACTTATATAGGTAGATTTTACTGCATTATAAACTGAATTCAACATGCTGTTGAGCTAATGTCTCATTAGTCTGGCAGAGCAATTTGCTTTAAGTGTGACCATAAGCCCTGCACACATTTCTAAGCATTCTGACTAAAAAGTTTAGAAGGAATCAAAGGTAGATATATAGATGGATTTATTTATTTATTACCTTGCTGTGGAAACCTGTCTTGATAGGGTGATATTATACAGTGGATCGTAAAAATCCACTTGGAAAACTCTGAATAGACTCTGAATTACATTCCTCAAACAGATCAGCAGCATTCAAAGAGAACACAGACAAGTTTAGGACATCAAGAGCTAGCTGATTTTACATCATACAGCCAGAGCCAGACCAGGAACACAGCCTTACAGTAAGCTGAGAGGTATGAAAGTATTAGGACATTTTTCCCAAGAGAAGACAAATAGATGATGATGATGATGAACTCCACTGAGTAGTCATTAATTCTACAGGAACTGTGGGAGAAGAAAAAAAGACAGTAGTTTCCTTTGTTTCTTTCCACAGAAGTTGGACAAGCATGTAGAAATTCCGTATGTTTCCTTCTGGATGGTTTGAAAATGTCAGCTAATGCTTATTGATCTTGAGTGCTTGCTTTAAAATCCATTACCAAATGTTGGTTAGTTTTTAATGTTCATTTTTCACTTTGCTTTCTGGACTGAACATATAAATCAAATACCATTGCTCCTGTAACGTATTGTGTAGGAAAGGGAGACAAAACAGCCTCAGAGCTGCCCACCGAGAGAGAACAAACTCTGGAATTCATAAACCTGTGTGCTTATCAGGAATATAAAGCAGAAATTATTAGAGAGATCTTTTTAGCTGGGCCCAGACCCTGTTCTTCAAAGCATTATGTCAACATGCTAAAGAGTCAAACAAGTCAGACCCAGGCACTGCCAGATCCATTGGCTGATAACACTGACGCCAGCAGAAAAGGGTCAGATCCATGTTGTTTGACCTTTATCCCAGTGGAGATTAAATTGATTCTAATTAATAGACTTGGGAATAGATGGGTACCTTGCCAGAGTTTGTAACTAATTTAAATTGTTCATCCTATTAGCTTAGGCATAAACTGTGCATAATTACAGAAGGATTCTGTGGACAACCACCCTTATGCTGCCACCTTAATTACACGTTATTGAATACAGTGCCACAGAGCTTGTTTTGAGTAACACTGGGGTTTCTGTTGTCAACACTGCCTGAGCAAACGTGGCAGTGCTCCACTTACAGCAATAAAATAGTGTTTGAAAGCACAAATGCAGCTCTGCTGAAATCAGTTATGCTTTATGTGACTGAGATACAGCTGGCTCTCAGTATGTAATCAGTGGCAGCTGGACCTCTGAGTACATTTAAACAACATACAATGATACATCTTGTGAGGTGGTGTAAAAATTATGCCCGGAAAGATCCTGGTCTGATACAGGGTGATTATCCTGTAATAGCACATATTTTTAGCCACGGGTTAGAATGAGTCTATGTAAGGTATAAAGGTGGGATGGTAGTTGTATGACCCGGATAATATATTTTATCCCTTATCTAAATGAAGCAGCCATTTAAAATAGGTGCAAATGGAGCTCAGGCTTGACTGCCAGTGTTCCTCCTCTTGGTCAGCACAGATACCAGGCTCCGCCAGCTGCATCAACAACTACTGTTTGGCATTTAGATGCATCTTCTTTCCTAGTGAGTCCTGGACTGAAACTGTGAGCTGAATGTCTATGAGTGCTGACTTGTATCAGGTGTAAACTTCAGACACTGAACAAAACCTCATTTCAGTGTTTCTTAGAAGCTTCACTGAACAGCAGATGCTTCCTGCATAGCTAGGCCTACGTTAAGAAGTCAGGAGTTACCACTCAACAAAAGCATGGTATTTTAAGTAATTATAATTGGTTTTTTGTTCCGTTCACCCTCTGAATCACCCCCAAGTGGACAGACTTGCACCACGTTACGTGAAAGCAGGAACTGTTAGACAATTGTTTAACTGGACCTTAAGGAAAACCTTAAATACACTGGACTTTTAATGGGAGCGGATATTGTAAAGATACTGCACAGTTCACCTTTAAGTGCCCTTAGGAAGAATGGATCAACAATGACAGTGGACAATCAAAAATTTTCAATGTGAAGATTAAATTAGTGTTTGTCTCAGGCTTGTAATTTTAATCTCTTTGCTAGTAGTAAACAGAAACAACTTGTCTCTCCGATCAGCACATTCACTGGGTGAGACTTGGCTGTGGCATTTTGGAGCAGGGATAGGAAATCATGACGTTTGCTTCCAGCAGCTTGGTTTTATGTTGAGTACAAACTCAAATTCTGTAAGCTCTACCTCTTAAAAAAAAACATTACCAGTGAGGACAAAACCCAGCTTACTCCCTTAAAGAGAAGAACTCGTTTTTCCAAGTAGAATATTAAAGACATCCAGCTGGTGAAAGTGCTTCTTTCCCAAAGTAGTAATAGAACAGGGCTGGCTCCGACCACAGTGAGCTGTCAGAAATGATGTAAGAACATTTCCAAGACTCTTGGGAAACACAGGAGCCCTGTCTCAGTGAACAGAGCTGTTTGATTTGGGGTTCTGAGGTACACTGGTTGTGCAGTGTTGCAGAGTGTTGTGTTGCTTGTTATTTGATTTTAATCCAGGCCCCTTGGAGACAAGTGTCTATGTTGTGTTTAGATTTGAATGTGTGCTTTATGGAAGCAAGAGGTTTGCCTCTTCAAAAGGAGAGCATTCAGCCATCAAAGGAGCTTTTCAGGGTTTCATTTCTTTAGATGATGATATGCAACCAGTGCAGTTTACTTTGTGACACCTTTTCTGCTGTGAGGATGTGTACGTGTGTCCGCACGTGTGTGTGGGAAGCGTGTGCACATAGTGATCTGGCACCTTGTATCTCCTTTACAGCCTCGAGTTCATCATAAGGTCAGCCAGCTCCTTGTGACATCAGTGCACTTGTTTACTGCTCTCACAGAGGAAGTGCTGTGCTGGTGGCTTTGACCACTGTCATCATCTTGGTGTTTAGCCCAGCAGTTCTGCAAAACCAGACAGCTCAAAAAGTGTCCTTCTCTGTCTGTGAAGTTATTTTCAGTTTCTCTTCCTGACTGCCTTAAAAGGGAAAACAATGGATTGAAAATTCTTAACCGTTGAAATTCTATTACAAGAACAGGATTTCCTGTTGTCATTGAGATTGTTCGTACAACCCAATGATCGGAACACTGGTTGCGGATTGCAAAAAGATCCATGTCAAAGCGAGTCAGTGTAATGGGGATGAACTGTGCTGCAATACATGAAGTCCAAATGGCTGCTTTAGCCACTAGAATCAGTAAAACCAGTTAAAATATTTTTGGTTTGCTTTTGAGTCACAGATTTAGGCCAACAGTGTTACTTGTTTCTGGATCTAGGCTGCTAAGGACAATTTCAACCCTGACAATTCAGTACGGATTTCCCACTGACTGCTGTCAGTCAGCACCCCTGCAAATTGTGTCATTTAGGTCATCTGGGTCTGTCTTTTTGTGTACCTATAAATATTTTCCAGTGGAAATAAAGATTGTTCTACAGTGAATGCAAGTCAACCCAAACAAGGCCTGGTTTTTAGGGATCAATTTCACACACTTCATTGAAGTAGTTTGCAGATCCTCAGCGCTCTGCAGTCTCCTGGTAAGTAGAAAACCTTCATAGCATCAAGCTGTGCTTGACGTGTTACTGACTTTGAACACATCAAGGAATTACTGTGCCTCAATATTGTATTCCTGCCTCCTTAGCTAAATCCTAGGTACTGACCAGGTTACATTACATATTGTACTGGACAATATCTCATGTTCTGTGATACCTGAATTTATTTTATGTTCATGTTAAAGTGAATTAGCTTCATTTTGCATTGCAGTGGCCTAAGAAGCACACCTGTGATAGAGAGCCTGTTATGGTTTAAAGCCTGCCATGCAGCCCGCTCACTGCCCCCCCCCCCCTCCCCCGGCCTCCGGGGGGGTGGGGGAAAAGATAAGGAAGAAAAAAACCCCTAAAGGTTGGGATGAGCACAGTCTATTAACAAAGGTAAAAAACAAACCA
>WYDI02010077.1:0-16178 GCA_009867235.2 Psittacus erithacus | reverse complement strand
GCAGCAACTAAAAACATCGGTGTTATCAGCACTGTTCCCAGACCAAAAGTCAAAAACACAGCACTGCACCAGCTACTAAGGAAAAAAATGACTGCTACTGCCAAACCCAGGACACAGCCACATCCAAAGGATAGTGACTTCCAGGGAGCTGTAACTTACTGATATGCTGCAGCTTGATTTATGATTGCCTGGTCAGTTTAAATAGTGTCATTGCAGCAGAATGTGATTAGAATCGCTTGATTATTTCTGGGTAAAAGTAATGGTGAGAACTATTGTTTCTACATGTTGGTATCATCGTATTTAACTAGAGCTGTGCTTGTTTACATGTTTTACAAGCAGGGCAGCTACTTCATCTTAACAGTGTATTGGCAAAATTGGTGTAGTAAGTAAAAGACCCTTATCACTCTGCTGTACCCCTTGGGGATACATACTCTGGGAGCTTGCAGTCCTCCCATCCCCATCCTCCTTCTTTGAGTTATTAGGCTGAGAGAGTTAAATCTGTGCTGAAAACTGTCATTTGTACAACAAATGAATAGATTTTAGAAATTCTGCCCTGTTGCATAGCAACAGCCACCATTAAAAAATAACATTTAGAAAGGTACATAAAAAGACAGGAAACTGGTAAGCATTTAAATATTGCTTTCTTCTAAGCAGTATCCTTTATTTCTTTGACTAAAATACAAGAAAAGCTCCTTTTGACAGCTTTTAGATGTTTTTTAAATTGAAGCAGTTCTCTTTTTCTGCAGGCAAAGACAGGAGGGTGTTGGGGAGCATGTCTGGAGCTGTTGCTAGTGTTCGGTTTATGTACGAATTTAATGTGGGCTATTTTAACTCCTAATACTTTTCCAGTAGCCTCATGGGAGAAATTATTTTTTCAGTCGAGAGCTGCATCATATTATGCACGTGGATGATCTGGAGCATATTTCAGACCTTCCTGGAAGGCAGTTTATAATGACAGCGTTAGAAATGTTATTCATCCTTTGGTTTCCATGTCTGTTTTCTTTCAGTTTAATAAATTGAAACACTTCCCCTAGTCTTCCTTTTTTGTGATGTTCCTGCAAGAGCTGGGGCTGTCTGGCTGCCTAGATCTTCCTCAGGCTTGTAAACATTCCCTGTGGCTTTCTTCATTCTTCATAGCTTCTAATGCATTTCCCATTCTGGATTAGAGCTGCCCATTTCTGAGTGGGAACCCAGCACCACTGATGCTGCTGTAGGCTGCCCAGGGCTCTTGCCCCAGCAGTCTCAGTGCTGTCTCCAAGGAGTCGATGCAGTGGCCACTCCAGTTAAAACCACTTAGCAGATTAAGGTTAGGCCCCTCTTACAGAATTCATCTCAGAAATATAAAGGCAAACTCTTAACAATGCAGTTCTATTGGTACCCTTTTTGTTGCTCTTTAATTCTTCTTTTCCATAAAGTTACATTAAGTCTGATTTTTCCATTTGGTTAGTTAAGAAGCAGCAGTTTTCAGTTTACTGTTGGCTGAACCAGGCAATTTTAGGAGCTATTTTCACCCACTCAGGTGATGGAAATAACACTGCGTTGGATCCGCATTTTTAATTTCACATGTTCCTTTACACGTTACCCTGAGATCTAAACTTCTGATTGTTTTTAGCTCTACAAAAACAAACACTCTTACAGTTCAGTGTCAACATAACTTTTGTCCTAGTAAATGTTTAACTGTATTATGTGAACATTTAACCTGCCCTGTGTTATGAACCACTTACCCTGAGAAGTGTATGCAGTAAGTAAAAAAATAATGAAGGGGTTTGGAAGGAAAATGTGCAAACCTTCTGCTGTGTTTGAAATGTGCAAACCTCCTACCCTGTTGGACCATGGCATTTCTGTAACAGAGATCCAGCTATTTCTGGTTATTCCCTTTGAAATGTTATTTACTGGCTTTCTACCCCTTCATCCTGTCTGCTGTGCTTGCAGTACAAAAGGCCTTTCTGCACCTGCATATTTACCCTCCCCACAATTTCCTGAGATCTCTGTGGACATTTTCATATGGAAGTGGGTTATTTGGATGGCATGCCAAGCAAACAGAGGCGGCTGCACACTAGTTATTTTTACAGGGTGGAGTATTGTATTTCTCTTGGTAGATATCTACAAAGCCTTACCTCAAATACACAGCTTGAAAAACCTTACCCCTCTCCCCATCCCCCAGATAGGCCACTTCTTGCTGCTTTGTAGCCAGAGGATTTTACGGCTGGGCTTTGTGTGCTCTGGTTCCCTGGAGCAGAGGCCGGTTCCAACACGTGCTGTGGCAGACATTCACCATTAAAAATCTGTCTTTTTTTTCCCCACAAAAGCTTCCAGGACCCTTGCAGGGTGACAGCTTGTGGCCACTTGGTGCTTTGGTTGGAACGTGCACTCCGTTTGACCCTGTCCCAGCGTTAATAGGATTGTAAAGGCTGACTCCTGCGTGACCTCTTCTTGCAAACAACCCCTCACCCTGCCCCTTCCTCAACTGCTCTACACAACAGAGCTGGGAAGTGTTGCTCCCAAGGCAGTCTGGAGTCCCAGTTCATGTTGCAGACGAAAGCAATTGGAAAAACCACTGGAAAAAAGTCAGCGTGGGGCCACCTGTCCTTAAATAGTCCTGACTGTGAGAACAGTAGGCATTTGTTCGCTTCTTTAGAGGGAGCTGCTCTTAAGTACCTCCATGCAGACAGCAAATTACACATTTTCTTTCCAAGGAAGGTCTCTGTTGAATAGCAGGCAGGTGTTCACATACTCTGCTGATTTTTAGGTGCTGTTTTGTTTCCTTCAGAGGAAGAAAAGGGTGGCTAGGCTACAAATGGAACTAGCCGTGGTTTAGGTGAATAATGTTAATCCATTGAGTGCTAAGTCAACATATATAAAGTAATAAAAGGTCTGACTCTAGACTAAAGGAGCTGGAATTCATGCTTTTACTCGCCTTCTGAAGTGTCTTTAGACCTAACTTTTAATCTCATTACTGTATATGAACATTAACTTTTTTAACACTTTTCTCTAAAAAACTACTCCTGGCCTGAACTCAAAGCAGTTGAAGTCTGTGTTTTGTGTTTACCATGGTGACAGGAGTCAATTTAAATTCAATTATTATAGTCTAATGTCTTTACAGCCTCTAAATACTAACCTAGAAAAGCTTGTGGGTAGAATAGGTAAATGGGTTTACTCTCCTGATTCCCCCAGGCTTACCTGTAAACTCTTATACCCATTCCTTGCAGCTTTGATATTCACTCTCCACTATGGGAATAGGGAAGATTTTGCCACTGGCCTGTTTTGTTTGCTCACTTTTATGTAAGTTTCACTAAGGGGCAGGGTTAAGTACTTCAGGCATCCTCAGGTTCTTTTCTCCTTTCCAAAGCAGAGGCTGGTGTTTCACACTGCAGGGACACACCTTTCACTCTTCCAGTCATCTGCCTTCAGACCTCTCCCATGCCCAGCTCCTGACAGAACTTGTCTGGCTTTGCCCTGGGGGCAAGAGAGGGGAAGGGGTGGAGGAGAAAACCCTCATGACCCCATTGACAGGCAAAACACATGAATGATTCTGAGGCTTTTCTCACCATATGCAAAACCCTGCCAGGATTATGGCATACACCGGAATGCATTTCTTCAGAGGACCAACTGGGAGTTGGTACCACCAGGCTTTGTAAATACAGGGGGTAAAACTGACATACTTCAGTGGATTATCTCCACTTGTACTTCCTAAAAGTATGCAGGAACTTTCTGGGTGCAGAAGGGTGCTCTGTATGAACAAAGGTGGATGAGGTGGCTGTGCAGTTCCCGGTACCAGCTCAAACACAGCAACTTTTGTTTCACTGGACTAGGAAGGGGGCTGAAAGGGGGAATGAAATGTGTTAACTACTTATCTCAGCTGATCCGTGGCTGGAAGTTGTGGTTGATTTGTGGTGGCAGCAATACCGCGAGCAGGCAAGAAGGGCACTGCAGTGTCTCTCTGCAACACTTTCATCTTTCAGTGTCTCCAAATTGATAGAGATTTGCTTCATGAATCATAAACTGCAGAAGCTTTTGGAATGGAAGTTTTATCTGCTAATCACAACACATGTTGTGCTGGAAACGACTAAGAGTGAACAAGTCCATACTAAAATACAACCTAGATAATCTAAGGGGAGTATCAAGAAATGGCACATGTTCACTCTCAGACATGCTTTTGTTGTGGGACACCTTTCCAGTACTGGTGTAGTTCATTGCAGGGATAGGTTCTAAGCACAGTGGGTTTGCTGAAGATACAGTGCCAAATTAATTGATGATGTAAAAGGGCAACATTCCTTTGCTGCTGCTCATGAATTGTGCTAGCAATAAAATCAGACCAAACAAGTTAAATAGCCTTGTAAATGATGTAAAATTAGCTCTAACCTCATCTCTGGCATCAGTAATATACTTAAGACTCTGGAAGCACAGATCATGTGTGTATATTGTGGTTGATAGTAGCTTCAATCTAGACCTGTTTGTATAAATTAGTGGCTTTATCTGATTTTGTGGCCAGTCAAAAGCGTAACTCTTCTATTACAGTGCAAATCAGGATTTAAATCCACAGTCAGGGTTGGGGCTTTTGGCCAGAAGCCAGTGCAGGCCTCTCTTAGAAAGCCTTCACTTAGTGCAACAGCAGCTAAAACCTTCCTTTTGATTCCCCTCCGACCTCTGGGCATGTCTCATTAGCAGATTAAGTCCAAAGTTAAACGACTCCTCCGGGAGCAGAGGATGCAGTGTCTACAGAGCCTGCCACTCCAGCTGAAATGATTTTCCTAAAGCCAGATAACGAGCTCTGTGACTTGCCAGAGGGGAGAAGATGTAGAGATAAGGTTTGTTTTGCAAAACTTCGCTCATGAATAAATCCTGGGAAAATCTGCACTAAGCTGTGATGTCACAGCCCTTGCCTACTTTCAAGTTAATGAAGAGGAGGCTATGCTCAGTTCCTCCGTCACCATAAATCTCTGCTTTCCTACACCCGACAGTAGGAAGACGCTTGCCCTGCTGCTGCCTCGCTCTCATCAAAGCCCTAGCACAAGGGATTGCTGTAACATTCCACCTGCCTCCCTGGCTGCCAACCACCCGGGTCACCCAGGGGTAACCAGCGGGCAGGGAGCCTCCAGGAGCTGCCACGGGGATTAAACCACCTCCCCGGGCTCCTGCCCTCTGCAATTTTCTGGTCAGTAACTCTCTGAAAGGAGAGCGTGTCTAGCGTGGTAGGGAGGGGCTGGCAGGACAGTATGATGAGAGCTGAAAGGGGAGAAGAAATGGGGCCTGGATTCTTTCCAGAACGGAAAACTGTCTGTCCAAGAACTTATCCGAAACACAAATTAAATATTCCTCTATCCACCATTAAATTAACCGTGAATGGGTGGCTGTGCAACATCCTGACAGGCTGTGTAATGAGGAATACCGTGTCTCTTTTCTCCTGTATTTCCCTGCATTTTCCTCTGTCCCAAGCAGGAATTTCTGTGTCTGTAAGTCATTCTCTCCAGGCCTAAGCCTCCAGTGAGCGGAAGGGTTTGTTCAGGAGCAATAGGAACATGCACAGTTATCCCTGACTCTTAATTTAGTGAGAATGTTACAAATAACCCAACCTTAGGAGTTCCAACTCATAAGCAGCAACTCACCTAATTGCAGGTTTTGCAGAAGGAGGTAAATTCAGGAGAGCGGAGAGGTTTGTAGGAGATCTCAGGCCACAATAGTAGACCTAGGAGAACCTTGGTGAAACTGCTGCAGGCAAGAGGAGACAAGTATTGCCTACACAGGAACACTAAGCCAAAGGCCTCTGTAAAGACAGAGCTCAGAAGCAACAAAAACCTCAACTAGGAGGCTAATGCAGCAACTAAAAGTCTTGTCTCTGTGTAAGATGTGATATCCTCAGAGGCCAGAAGGAAGCCCTTGCCAATTTGGCGAGATGTCAGAGAGAAATTGAAAGTCTCATATGTCTTGTAGGAACAGTCAAGCTTGAATTTGGACCAAAAGCAGGTTGTATTGAACTCTGACTTTTATCCGTCTGTAAAAAGTAGCAGCAGTGACAGCAGGAAACCTCTTGTGTCATTGGGGAACTTTCCCCTCTCACAAAATAATGTCCTTTTATTTGCTGCTTTTTTCTTACTCAGGCTGAATCTTTCGCCTGGGTGTGAACACTATCAAGGACACAAAAACTTCCCATGGAAAAAGACTCAGTGCTGAAGTTAATGCTGTCAGCAGGAGAACCAGCAAATTCTGTCTTCCCCAGGAGGCCCAGATTTTAATGGGGTCACCTCACAAGACTTGCCTGTAGGATATTAAAGGTCCCAAAGTAACTGTTGGGGCATAAAAAATGTTATGTCCAAGAGCTGTATCACAGACAGATGTTCCTTTGACAGATCGTCCTTTGCTTATGTTTCTTCTATGTATCTTTCTTGACATTCAGTGCATCAGTGTCAGCTCTTGGGAATAGGAGGCTGTGTGGATGTTTGGAACAGATTAAAGTGAAGAGTGAGGGATCTACGTTTTGTTTTGCAAAAACAAGAACCTGGAGTGCTGGGTATGTGAGGTCTGTTTGTTGCCTCATTCCTCTTGTCATAAAATCATACAGGCATAGGATGGTTTGGGCTGGAACGGAGCTTAAGATCATCCAGTTCCAATCCCTGCCATGGGCAAGGATGCCTCACACTAGACCATGTCGCCCAAGGCTCTGTCCAACCTGGCCTTGTCTGCCACATTAATTCTCTTTCTCTTTCTCTCCTGCCTTCCATCACTTTTCAACTTGTCAGTTCATTTTTTAGTGTCTCATTTGACTGATCCAGTCCTAAGGGGCTGAAGTTCACCCTGTTGCAAACTCAGAGTGGGCATTAGACTTGATGCTTAAGGTTGACATTTTGTAATGCTTTTTTTCTTCCCACTCCAACAGAGGTGTAGGTTGTGAAAGAGAGATCAAGTATGTGTGTGCTTGTAGCTGAATGGTATTTTGTAAATATTTCCTGAAAGCTTGTGAAATTTCTCACATGTTCTTGGTTTCCTGTCAAGTCTGCAGAGTAGGCATAAGAATTATCCCCCAGTCTAGCTCTGAGTTCAGCAGTGAGTAAATAGCCATTGGTTTTACAAGCTCTGTGCAGATGCCAGAGCCTGATAGCTATGGGTGATGTGCTGAGGCTTTTGAGGACAGGCCAATACACAAGCTCCATTTTTAGCCAGATGTTTTCCTGCCATTTTGAAGGTTTTTAATGGGTTTTTCCTTGAAAATTACTTCAACTGAGATAAGATTTCCCATCAAGTGGCTCTGGCGTATTTATACACGCTCTGAAGTTTCTAGTTAACCAACTGATTAGCCCTTTGGTGATTTTGAGACTATAACTGTATCAGTCTGTGTGTGTTTATGTTCACAGATGTGGCAATGACTTATAAATGGGATTAAATTATTATTTATAATAATGATTTATATTGAATTATAAATTTAACTCATTTAGGAAAGGGTTGAGGACCCAGGTGAGTAACCTTAAAAAAAATAGAAAAGCAGGTTGCATACCAGGAAAAAATGTTTCAGTTGAATCTTTTTATCTGTGGATGAATGTTTGAAATACAGTGCTGGAAGCACCACATGTTTTGTTTCTGTGGATATTCAGAGCTGTTCTTTGTACAAGCAGTATTGTATCATCTTTCCTGTGTTAAATGGGAGTGGCAAGTGGGATCTTGCATATATTAGTTGCAAAATAAATTCATGCTTGAAATGTCTCACTTCAGATGTATGTATTAGGATGAATCTCTTGTTTGAACTGCAGTTAGGACACCAGCCTGCAAACAGCACTGCAAACAGTTACAGATGATATGCTGGAAAAACACGTTTTACTGCAGAGCAGATGCTGTCTCCAAATGCAGAACAAGAAACAGATAACATACCAGATATATAGGAAGGTCTGGGATTTTAGAAGTTTGTCTTTGTGTGTGTATAGCAAAATCAGGGATAGATTTGAAATTCTGTGATACAGAAAATTTGCCAAGTGTTTCATAGATTTGTCATGTTAGGCTGAAGATGTGGCATTTTGTGTTGCTTGTAAAGAACCTGGAAATAGTATATCAGCAGTGGGACACAGCTACCTCCACGATACTCAAGTCCCATCGCCATGTAATAGAAAATCATTGTTAAGTTCTAAATGAAACAATGCAAAGGGCTGGCAGTGAAAACACAACAAAGATATCCATTAAATTGTTGAAGTTAGGAAGCATGTTTTAATTATTTTAGATTTGAAGCAGAAGCAGTTTGACTCTAACAAAAGTTTCTTGCTGCAGATCATCCTGTGGGGTCGAACTGAGAAATGTCTGAAGGAGACCACAGAGGAAATCAGGATGATGGGGACAGAATGCCATTATTTCATCTGTGATGTAGGAAATCGAGAGGAGGTCTATCGGCAGGCCAAAGCTGTGCGGGAGAAGGTTAGTGTCTGTGTAGAAGCACTGTTTGTGGACAGCACTGAGTAATGACTCTGATTGATAAGGAAAAAAATAGATTGGCAAATTGGGAAAAAAAGAGGGGTGACCATCCAGATTGTGTTGTACAGAGTCCAGGTACCTGTTCTAAGTGATTACAAGCCCTATAAGCAAGAATGTCAAAAGCTAGGAAAATAATAACATATTTAGGTAATAATAGATACTGAGATCTAGTGGTGACTGCCGATTCACAAGGAGAAATAGTAGTTGTAACAAGGAATTTGGGTTTTTTTGCAGGTGGGTGATATCACTATCCTGGTGAACAATGCTGCTGTGGTCCATGGGAAGAGCCTGATGGACAGTGATGATGATGCACTGCTCAAATCACAACATATAAACACCCTGGGGCAGTTCTGGGTAAGAGGAGCTCTTGTATCAATCACGTGCATTCGGAATTGGGAGTGAGTGACAGAAGCCAGCAAAAACTTGGCTGTTACTAGGTCTTTTTAAACAACGCTTGGTAAAATGAGTCTGTTGTGAAAAGGAGACATTAAAAACAATGTGAGGGGAAAAGCCAAGGGAAAAAAAGTCTAAAAATTTGATTTTTCCCAGTAGTAACAGTATTTGATGTTCTTGTATCCCCATTCTGTGACTTCCAGTAAAACATCTGATTTCTTTTGAGAAAGCCTGAGCTCTCAGAGGATAGTGCTCTGTACAGAGATGTGTGTGGACCATCAGAGGAGAGAGATTTTGTTTTGTTTCTATACAAAATGTGCCTGTTTGTAATCTCAGAGAATGAGAAAGCACCAAGGCCCTTGTCCCACTCTTCCCTAGCATAGTGAACAGCACAGTTTGTCCTCTCTCTGTCACCTTATTTTTTTTTTTAAGGAACTCTTGTTTTTGTTGTATCTCTGCTGAACAAACTTTTTTCTTTTTTTAACACTGTTGCTCTTCAGACCACCAAAGCATTCCTGCCAAGGATGCTGGAGTTGCAGAAGGGACACATTGTTTGCCTGAACTCTGTCCTGGCCTTGTCAGCCATCCCTGGTGCCATTGACTATTGCACCTCCAAAGCCTCATCCTTTGCCTTTATGGAGAGCCTGACCTTAGGGCTGCTCGACTGCCCTGGAGTGAATGCCACAACAGTCCTGCCCTTCCACACCAGCACAGAGATGTTTCAGGGCATGAGAATCAGGTCAGTCAAGGGGAACTAGAATAATGCGTCTCATCTTAAATGAATCATCACAATACACTCCTAATTAATGCTTCATTTAGTTAAGAGAATTTGATGTCTCATTTGGCTGCCTGCAAACAGAGGGTCACTCTAGGCCAGCAGGGACTCATCAGATTGGTTCCTTCGGTTGCTGGCATATTCACACAGCCTGCCTTACTGAGTGAGACATTTGCTTCTGCATAGAAAGCTGAAAGCTAATTTCCCTGAATGTATTCAGGCCATATGCAGTCACTACAGAGGGAAGGGAGGTAATCTGAAAGCTGAGGTCATTTAAAAGGCGCAGTCTACAAGTTACTTGGGAATTAACAGTACAAATTCCTTCTTTATTCATTGAAATACTTAATTCTTTCCACTGAAAGGAGTGACAGCCACTTCCTGAAGTAAAGCTGTCAACACCTGCTTTCAACCTCGATATAAGAGAACAAGCTAAATGCAAAGACTAAAAGCTGACCAAATTAATCTTGTACAATGGACAAAATAACTTATTAATATAGTTAGTGCTAGTGTTCTCTTAGACAAGAAAATCTGCAATGCCAAGCTATTGCTGGAGCTGGGAAAAGCCTTTTGTTTGATATTAAAAGCAATGGGAGACGATATTTGCCTTTCACCTGTCAAGAATTTGAATCAAGCAAAGAGCAAGAGAGGAAGAGGAAAAACAACACTACTGAAATGACAGCATTTTGGGATTAGTTTGCATGCAGCTTAAGAAAATCCCTGAATCAAGGTTCTGAGCACTCTGCCACTTCTTCCTGAAGGCACCAACATGTACATTTGTAATGTTTAGCTAAACCAGCAGTACTGGTTGGAACTGGGCTTTCTGCTTCCAGCATTCTGGCTGAAACTGGAACTTTCTGCTTCTTCCAGCCTGCTTTGGGGCATGTTTCAATGCCAGAAACCAGCAATAGCTTAGTGAGTAACAGGACTTGGACAGTGATATCTTAAAGCAGGAGGCTGGTTAACAAATAATTATTTTATTTTTTACTCTATTTACTTAGGTTCCCTAACCTTTTTCCTCCTCTCAAGCCAGAGACAGTGGCTAGGAGGACAGTAGAAGCAGTTCAGATGAATCAAGCCTTCCTGCTCCTTCCGTGGACAATGCATGTTCTTGTCATCCTAAAGAGGTAAATATTTCCTTTGCCCAGCAATAGCCTTACCAATTTGGCAAGACTGGCTTACAGTTCCTCTGTGTCTGTCAGACAGTTTGGCTGTAACCCAGTATCCAGGATCAGATTTGTCCACCCCTTCCCAAGAAAGACATAGAAGCAAAAACTTCTTGAGATTCCCTTCATAGTTGTTTTCCCTGAATATGACCCTTTTATGAAACAAGTTTCACTCCCCAAATTTGGATTCCTGAGGTCTGAACTAGTATTTGTATCTAGGAAATTTCTTAACAATTAACATATGCATGGAGCCACTCTTTGGGCTCCAGGCTCTGTGTTGTAAAGGATTTCTGTGCAACAAGGTATGTACATCACAGCTGTATTTCCTTGTGCTAAAGCAATCAAACTATTAAAAAAAAATTATTTTTGTGTATGATTAGGACAGGAATTTTAAAGTCCCCAAGGAAAGAAAATCATAACTTCATATCCTAAAACAACTAAAGAGAAAGGACATTTCAAATTGTGTTTCCATGAAAGTTTCCATTAAAGCCTTTGGAAAACCTGCTTCAGTCAGAAACTGAAACAAGGTCATGAGATTTCTGTGGAAAATAGTTACAATACTGCATTGCAAACAAGAAAAATAATTCACAATAAATGCTTTGCTCTGTGATACTCTCAAAAGTTCCCAGAAGTTCTACAGACTGAAAAAGGGCCGTTCTCCTTCTCCTGTAATGCAAGAATTAATAATTCATTTTCCATTACAGTAGTTGTCAGGAATCAGATCTGTATCCATGCCTTATGATAAGGAAGCCACATGCCTAGCACAAACAGACAGCAGGTTAACCAAAGCACTCAGGTTAAATCTGTGTATTTCAGAGTCCAAGATTCTACACAGAAGTGGGGAGGAATAAAACATGATGGTATCTTCCAAACTGCAGTTTTTACAGACCTTTTTGGATAAAAATTTCTGTAGAGAAAGAGCAATTTGATAGAACTTTCTCCCTTTAGACCTGCTCAACAGCAGGATACTGACATGTTTTGTCTGTGTACCCTCAATAGTTCATTTTGAGAATATGTATGCTTATGTATGCACGTACATAAATGCATATTTACACATCCTCTTAACAGAACAGACTAAGAGGTTTGGTTGTCTGGTCTGCTTATTTTCTTTCTGCTTTTCCTGCAGCATTCTCCCTCAGGCAGCACTTGAAGAAATCCACAAGTTTTCTGGGAGCTACACCTGCATGAATACTTTCAAAGGACGAACATAGACTTGATGGTGCAAGGACTGTTCTTCAGTGGAACCAGCACAAGCATGAAAATCCTGACAAGGCTGTGAATCAGCAGTCTTGGCTTTCAGCCTGTTCATGTGACTTGCGCTGCTCTGAGGCAACACATTTCTTGCAGGTCATATCCATAGTAACATGACCTTTGCACAAGATTGAATAACTAGACTATGGACCCTTGGAAAGAAAAACAAAAAGTGTGAAATGTTTATATGATGGTTAATTCTTTAGAGTTCAATTGTTAAATCTACTCATAGTTTTAAGATGTAATTTTTTTTCCTAAAGTGTCTGTAGGCTGTCTCAGCATATCACACCCCATGCATTCTTTCTGCCCTCTTCAGAGGAACTGCAATTACAAACTGCTTCTGGTTTCATTTCAGCTTTTTCAATGAGGAACTTAAAAAATACTTTGAAAAACTAAAAGTTATGGACATTTAATGGAAGCTTCCTTCCCTTCCTTCACTTTACATCCCTTCATGAAGCTGTTCCCAAGTAATATTAGGGAAGGAACAAACTGTAGGGCAATGTTTTGTTTGATAAGGGCCACCCAGGACTTCTGTCTGGAAGGACTGTGCTGGGCTCAGGAAAGCTGTCTTTCTTCACCTGAGAAGGCTGGAGAGGAATGCTCAGTTAAAAGAGCAGACAGTTTGAATAGTCGAAGATTCTTTCTGTCACTGAACTCATCTATGAAATTTAATTGTCTTTCTGGATATCTTTGTTCATTTATGATAAAATACATACGTATTTTCAGCTTTCATCCCAGATTGCCGTGCAGGTAGGCAGCATCACACTGGGGAGGAACTAAATCTAGAACTAAAACTAGAGTCTGCTTATACAAACATACATTCACTGACATAATCCATGCAGAAGAAAATCCATTGTTTGAATCTGAGCAGTGAAGTAAGTGGAATAATGGTCTAAAAACAAAAGAGACAGTACTTTAGTCCTTATGAAATGTGAAGTTTGGAAGCACAGTTAGCAAAGACCTGATTAAATGCACATTGAATTCAACTGTGACTATACCCATTGTTTGTTAGGGGCATTGAATCAGACACTGATCAGCCAGAAGTGATAAATACTGCTCGGACTGAAATGCCAGAAGCAGCTAGACATTATTTATTATTGTGGTGATACATTCTCTTTGACAGCCTAGTAAGAGCAACACTGCATTCCTGTGCCAGATGCAGCATGCAGCACTAGGCACAGTAACGTAGCTGGAACACTACTAAAAGAGGAATTAATATAATTGCAATACAAGGAAGCAGCAAGCCCAACTGGAGAACACCTGAATGAAGTGCCTCAAGGAAGGCCACCTGGTTAAAGGAGTGAATTTAAGGCTCCTGAGTTGAATTTCAAGCTTTTCTGTAAATGTCCTCTATAACCTGAGGCAAACTGCATAATTTCAGACGTGACCTGCAAAGCAGATATTTATTGTGTGTCCCTACCTCAAAGTTGTAAGTCTGACTACTTAAATGTTTGCCAAAAACTCAGCAAATTCAAATGGAACATGTTCTAGAAAGGAAAAGTAGTATTTCTTCATAAAACAAGAGCCTACATACAAAAGTTTAGAAGAGGAAAACCCTCATATGCCTAAATATATATTTTCCTTTGACAGACCTGATTTACAGCAGAAAAGCCGTGAGCTGTATTTGAAATACTCCTTTGGTTCTGCCATGTAGAATGGAGACCAGTGATTTAGGTGCAATGATGTGAATTGAATGTTAAAAACTACTAGCTATGTATCTTCTTGAGCAGTTCAAGAGGAAGACAGCACCCAAGGTGCCATTGATACATGCCCCTCTGCTTGTGGGGGTGTTCTGAGGAGCAATCCTGGCTGGGTCAGTGCTTCCCTTCCAAGTGCAGAACATACAAGCTGTAGCACTGTGCCAGCTTTGGAAACATTTCTTACAGTGGAGTTTTGTTTTGAATTCCTAGATGTCTGAGGCTCTCTGGAGAGGATGAAAAGCAACTTTGATCTCTGTGATTTTGACACCCACCCTCATAGATTCTTTCAGCTTTATTTTTTGTCAATTTTTTGAGAAGAAACCCAGTTCACTGAAAACACAAGTGCAATGAAGGGAGAACCCTTCCAGGATCTGCCAGGAATACTGAAGGTACCATATTTATCACAAGGCACTTGGGAAGGGATGATCAGACGTACCTCCCCTTATGCACTCTGATCCTTATCGGCTTCTCAAGCATTCCAGACTTGTAGATGCAAGAGCAAACAGAATTGGTGAAAGAGGGTGCAATCCTCCTTTAATTAAACCTTTATGCTGAGATTCTATTATTTGCTAGCATCCTAATGCAAAAGGGAGGTAAAAGCTGGTACATACATTGAAATTAAGTCCCCATGCATTCCCAAACCCTCAGATGAATCTCTTCTTTTCCTGTGCTGCATAAAAGACATTCCCTATCATCAGAGGTTGTCTTACATACCAAGTGCTGTTGATTTCTTTCTAATGAATATAAACAAGTCAGAACATAGCTGAGACTCTCATCATCTCACTCCTCTCATGCACACACACACAAACTTCCCTCTCTCTTTCCCCCAGGGTCTCTGAGCGGACAGCAGGTCAAATAGCAGTCACAGTGGGGGAGAGGTATGCAGCAAACAGAAAATAATGAGGAAAACATTGACTTTGCTTTTCAAATAGTAAGGAAGAGTTGGGTAAGAGAATTTCTTGTGAGTGTTGCAAGATAGATTGCTCTTCATTCAGTGAGCTACTTGCAGATTTGGATGCATACATTTGAAGACTTGTTTTTTATAGAAAGGCTCCTCTGGAATGCCTGCTGAGGTCTACTGTCCCCTTCACATAAGGTTAGTATTGGGTAATCTCAAAGTGCTACAAATGTCCACAAGCTTTGTTGAAGCCTAAGGCCTTCTCAAAGGAACTTCCACCCCTTGGCTTACTTTAATTTTGGTTTTCCCTGCTCTCTCCATTGCCTCCTGCTTTCCACTGCACTAGGTTTTTTCCCTTCTGTTTTCCTGTGTCATCACTGCACTTCTCCGTGCCACCATCTTGAAGCCAGATGTCATACAAAGACTCTGGAGTAAATTGAAACCCAGGTATGTATTTATTATCCTGCTGGAGGAATCTAGGTGAAGCTGGAGGAACAGGTCACCAAAGTTTCATACGAAATTAGTTTTACTTGCTCTGTGAAGAAGTAGAAAAACTCTTACCATCGTTTTTATTTAGGAGATTGCTGATGGTTTAAGATATGAACTATAGAGAAATGTTAGCTGTTTTGGGACACACATTCTCCTGACATCAAAGACCGTGTTTTAATGGGAGGATTTTTCAGTTCCAGGTGCTTTCAGAGGCAGGTGTTCATACAAAGTATTTTTCAGAATCAGTGAGGCAGGACAAGGAGAGGAGTCGTCCTATGCAAGTAAATCTGATTCCTCATGTGAGTTTGTATTTTGGTTTTAATGAGGAAAAGACAAAAATCGTGTTCCCTTATGCAACCTTGGTGAAATTTAAAAGGCTCTTCCAGCCATATCCCTGCTGATGTCTTGGTTTTAGCAGGATGAAGAAAAGAAGTAAGCCCTGAAGATGGAAACTTCACAGAAAGTGCCTGGGCAAGCGATTCTGATGTTCGTAAAGAGGAACATGTACTTTCATGTAAGGTGTGGGTGGGTATGATCCCATCTCCTTTCAGAGCACTTTCCTGAACACTCCCACCTTCAGATATTAACAGATAGTGCTGCACTTGCTAAATCTCATAAAAACCCAGTCACAGACTCAGTACAGGCAAAGCATAAATGGATGCATTTATATTGAAGAGAATACGTCTGTTTGTAGCAGACATTAATGTGGCCTCATGGTTTCCTTGAGCTGAACTGCAGCTGTGGAGAAAAGAATACAGGGTGACCTTGGATCATCTACTTTGGTTTTATGTCTTCATGTAGCTTTAATAAACTTAATCTTGGTGGTGACCACTTTTTTGACAGCAACTTGTTCATAAGTTTGGGGGTAAAGCCAGATTATGCCAAATGTAATCTTGTACTTTCACCAACCAACCAACTGCTCCGAGAATCTCTGCACTTTGTATCCCACATCTCCCTGGTGCTAAGATCCTGGATCCTAAGATGACTGGAAAAAGGGAAATATAACCCCCATTTTCAAGAAGGGGAAAATGGATGACCCGGGGAATTACAGAGCAGTC
>WYDI02010076.1:0-23514 GCA_009867235.2 Psittacus erithacus | reverse complement strand
TGCACTAATTACACAACGAGCTCGAATAGGAAACCCCAGTTGTCCAGGAATCCTAGAAGTCATCATGGACTGGCCAGGGGGCAAAGATTTTGGAATGTCACCAGAGGAGGAGGTGATGCGTGCCAAAAAGGCAGTTCAAGTTCTTTCATAACATCCACTTTAAGTAACCCCTAGGCACTGAACAGTGCCTGCAAGCTATAACTGCCATACCAAAAAATTTATTTGACTTTACTTCTCATCTCTTATCAAAGCAGTGAGAATCTAAAGACCATCCTATTATGGTTTCCAAGGTCCAGTAGGCATGTAGAAAGAATAAAGATCAGGTTTTTAAAACAATCTTTTTTTCCACCTGATTGCTCTTTGTGCTTGATTTGTGCACACAGCATAACATTATTAAAGGTAGTCAGTACTGCCATTGTTATTCAGGCACGAAAAGGCTATTGCACTATTGAACAGCTCTTCACATTTGAATCATGTGAAATAATGTAGCTCATAGAGGATCCCCCTGGTATTAAATATGCTGGGGCAAAGCTTAGGCCAACACAGTTAGCATCTGAGAGAACACACAATTATTAATTATAAGTAATGGTACATAGTCATGGGCAACCAGTGCCTTGTGTCAGGATCTAATTCTCCAGTAACTGGTACTGTATGTGCCTGATCTACGTCAATACCGTTATTGACTGAACTTGTAAAAGTGAGATGAGATAACAAAGTAAATCTCTTGGGAATGAAGGATCACGTGGAAAAACCCTGAGTGATGACATTTGCTTTTCTGATGGTGCTATTGACATTGAGAACGCTAGAACACACAACAGATATGATTTTGGAAAATAACACAGAATAGGTCAAAAATGCTCACTTTTGATTTGAAGTTTTACAAGAACCTTATTCTTAAAATTGCTCCAGTACTATTATAGCATGTAATTTCAGAAATAAACACAGAGAATTGTGGGGGAGGTGGGGGGGAAAGATCTTGTTTTCTTTTCCTTGGAAGTTTTCAGTTTGTTCTATATTCTGGTCACATATTTTGGAGTTATTTTTTATTTAGTCAAACTCCAGTAGATTTGAAAAGCCATTTTAAATATGTTTTGGTAAAAAATGTAATTGCCTAAATTGTATCTAAGCTGGGGGACAGAAAATAGTAAACTAAACAGAAGTACGATATTTATCCAAATACAGGCTTCTCAGCTGTCCTTTTTAGCCTGTGATAGAAGTTTTCCTGTATGATGCAAGCTGTGGTGGTCCAGTAAACCTCACATCTGGATAATGCTGCCTAGCCTTTTTTATTTACTGGTATTATCAAAGCAATGGAAGCTAAGGGTGATATTCAGACTTCTCCACTACTGGTATTTTATATAGCAAAGACATTTTGGACCTTGAATGTGAAGGTTTTAAAATTTGTCTTAAGGCAAAATCTTTACATGCAGGCATAATTGTGAGAAGAGGTTGAAATTCATACACAATGTGAGAGAAAACATATTGCTAAAAGCATGCTTACTCAATAAAGCAACGTAGTCCTCCATTTACTTTAAACTTAAGCATGTTAGGCAGGAAGCCAACAGAGTCTGCTTTCCCCATAATCACAAGTGTCTGCTTTAAGCAAACTTTTCTGATCTTAGAGTTTTGCAGTCTTCTCTGGCTTTGAGAGGCTGCTACAGCCAATCTCCCTTCTTGCTGAGATTTTTCTATGGCTTTCTTTGCTTTAGGTACGTCAGTTAAATGCACTGTTAATAAAGGTGGAGATTACAGGAGAAATCTTTTTCAGTCAAAGGTATTCAGGTTCTTAATAGGATTCATGCTATGCCATACTGTAACAGGGAATTGCTCCTCTGTAAGTCTCATTCAACTTAGTGGGGATATTTCTATTGCCTTTGGTGTGCTTAAGATGAGTACTGGTGATTGCCGAGTATCTTGAACACATAGTAATGAATCTGACTTCATGACAGTCTTGAGAGATGGATATTGCTACCTCTGTTACTGATAAGGAAATAGAAGTCTGGAGAGCTTATATGAATTCCTTATGATCGTAAAAACACTGTGGAAACACTGAGAAGCAAATACCTGTCTCTAGTCCTGTCTTATCTGGAAGGCCAGGCTGTCCCCTTGGCATCTCATTGGCAACCATTAACCTGTTCTCAGATCTTCACAAAGTAAAATAACAGCCCCTGTAACTGCTGCCTACATGTGCATACTTGGTTTTGCAGTGCATATTCACCAGGTCCCAAAGATCCTTCTGCAGAAGCAGCTGCCTATATGAGTGCTTGGGGACTTTTCATATCTTCCTTATCTCCCAGCTGTGCTGGGATGGAGGCAGGGCAAGAAGAGTGACTAACTGAGGCGATGGGCCAAAATGCAGCTGTTTGGCACTTGATTTGGTGAGCCCTTGCTGTAGTTGCTATGTAGTGTTAACCATACATAGCAGAAGGCATTAGCGTTGTTAGTACTAACAGAGTTTATCTGTGGCAACCAAGGTTCATTTATAAACCCTAGGACAGTAAATTAATAAGTAGTACAATAGTTGGGTTATTGTTCATGAACACAATATCTCTTTATTATAAGTAGCAAGACTAGACAAAAGTGTGTCTCCCGAGGCGGGGGCAGGCAAGCAATTTGGGTCTATGTGAAAGAAGGTTCCATAAGAGTTATTGGGCTGATGTAATGTTTATTTACTGCACATAAACATGGTCAGACTGTGCATCTGTTTCTAGAATAATCTAGAAACTCTCTGAGTTCGCAGGGCAAAACTGGCTGATCTACAGTGTTTTTCTACTTGCCAGAAATTGTGCCTAAGTCTTCTCTTCCACGACACTATTTCTAACAAGCTGCAGTATCTCTGTATGAAACAAAAATCAATACGCCTATCAAACAGGCACAAGCCTAATAGTGCTATTAAAAGGAGGAAAGAGAACCCCAAATTTCTTATATGTTGCAATTACTCAATAGAACTCTTAATCAGGGAAGTGTTTCTGCAAGCAGAAAGACACAGTTCAGTCTGTGCCATGTTTGCTGCTCAGCTGTGTGTCATAATTTAGGGCATCCACAGAGACAGATGTCTCTGAATATTAGTTCAGCTGCTGCTTCCACAATCATTTCTCCTCTGAGCTCAGACAATGGGACTGCCTTTGGGGCCCCAGCTTGGATGCTTCTTCTGAGCTGCCTGTTTTGGGATTAGGGGAAAGAGTGTCAAGGGCTTGCTTCTATGAAGGGGTTCAAATTTCCTCTTCTCAGGGAATGAGTTGGGGTTTCATGTGATTTCTTTCTGGGTTCTTCAGCTTAGGGGTTTCTCTCTAAATTGGATGCATGACCTGGGATTTGGATCATCCAGGTCAAGCCCAGATTTTTGTCGAGTTTGCAAGTTTTACTTCCTGTGGGGTATTGCAAAGGGTTTAATTGTTCTCTGTACTTTATTGTTGGGAAAGACCTTTGCTGGCAAGCTTTCAGAGGATTCAGCAATGTTTAATGCCTGCCATTTAGCTCTGCTCTTCCTGGGGAATTAGGTGAGCATTCATGTGTGTACAACTAGAAACATGATTATGCTAATCCCAAGATCCAACCAAAACAAGGCATCCACAGTGCTATGCATAGTGTAAACACAGTAACACCACATCTCTGTGGTGATAACAGCCTGAGTAGAAAGAGAACAAAAGAGGAGGGAGGAGGGACGCAGGTATTAAAAATTACCTGACTTCAAGTAGGTCTTTCTCTGTGACAGCACAAAACTTCAAGATGAGTCCAGTGGGTTAGTTTCAAGACTACATTTGTTCCCACTGAATTTATTTGTTCATTATTCTGTAGGGAGCTGCTGTTGTCCTTGTTATGTTGGAAGGAAAAGGAAGTTTTCCAAGAGCAGCCTGAATAAAAATCCCAACTGCTCTTTCTTTGGGAAAGCCTTTGCCTTGGTCCCATGGTTGTCTTTTCTTCCCCCCACACCCTTCCCATCAGGCATAGTGTCATCACTCTCTACTTTCTCCTTCTTCCTTATACTTGCCAAAACCCCCGTCATTAATATCTTAGTCTATCAAAGTGGCAATGCACAAGAAATTGCTCCCAAGCCCTCATAAATGGTTTCAAAGCTCTCTGCACTGTATTTTGCTTGCTACAGCACAGTTAAGTGTCCTTTTTAATATTTCTGTCCAAAGTAATGGGGTTGAAGAAGGGTTGAGGTGGATGGAACCATCAAACTTCTAGGAGAATAAGCTGAAATAAGAAAGTAATAAGAAAGGGTAATTTAAGAGGCAGAAGTGAGTGTGTTAAAAGGCTGATGTGCCAAATGGGAACAACCTGAGCTTATTTGTTCAAGTTCAAAACATTCTATTTGGGCATCAGCTGTCTCCAATGGCAAGTACACCAACCGATAATCTGGTATTAATGCACATAATTTGTCATTATACATAATGTAGTCAATACAATTCAGGCTAAAACTCTCAATCTATTCACACAAGATTTTACAAAGAACAGGAGAAGGTCACTCAGATGACATGTGCACATTCTTTCCACAGCTCTGGGTTCCTGTGCTGCTGGGCAGAAACTCAGAGCTGGTAGTGCCCTGGGGATGTAGAGAAGTATTTAACATACAGCCGAAGCATCTGCTGCTGCTTTGGGATTTCCAGGTAGAATTTTGCAATCTGTTAAATTCTGGATTGTGTGTGAATACAGACAGGATATTAGCAAGATAATTAGCAGAGCCATCTACAGTCCTTTGTAGCTCTCATCTGTATGTGTGCTGCTTCCAAAATTAGGAGCAACTCCACTTAAAACTACTACCAGTGTAATGCTTGAAAGGCAGAAATACCTGTAACTTCTACTGTTTAAGAGAGTTTGAGTTCATTTTGTCTGCTGGCTAGGTCTCATTTGTCTCGCTGTGAAAAGGCTTCTCTTAGTATTGCAAATTAAGCTGCTTGATTGTGGGTAGAGCTACCTTCATGTTCCATACTGAAGACTGAATCTGTATTTCATTCTTCCTGGGATGAAAGCAAAGTGTCAGCGCTCTCAGATTTAACATCAGCTGGCTGACCCCAGGCTAAGCGGAGCATAGACTCCCTTAAGTGTGCTAACTAATGGTACCTCAGGTGAGGATGAAGATGAGTATGGATGAAAGCTCCTTGAAAGTGTGCTGGTCACTTTTCATAGCATTCATCATAAGGTATTGATACCTTATGAAAGCTTAATCTCTCATGGGAGATCACAGTAACAGTGGAAAAAAAAAAAAAAAAGAAACTATATTTTCTAGGTACAGCATGAGACTCATAACATTTGCCCAGCTCTGATCAGTGGTGAAGTACTGGGTAAAATCTCCATTTTAAGATTATCTGATGTTTGGATAAGTTTATGGAGGCTGTGGCTTGGGTGTGTTTATTTCTTCATTTCTGTGATAGTTTTGTGTATACTGTCTAATAATGTCATCTATCTGACATTTTAGATTTTAATTTCAAATTGAATTTCTACACAGTTATTTATGATCACTCAGTCTTATGACAGCGTGAGAAAAATGCTGTCTTTGTATTTACAATAGTAATTATATCTGTTAGCAAGAGTAGAGGATTCTTCATAGTAATTATGATTTTAAGTAATAAGTCACGAGTTCATGACAAGAGCAGAGAAAACAATGCATCTGCCTTCCCTCAGAAATTTTCTCCCCCTTCTGATAAGGATAAACCAAGACTTCTCCAGCAAGGTTCTTTGGAGAAGGGAGGAGAAGAATGGAAACAAAATTTAAAAAAACAAAACAAGACAAGGACCATGGAAACAAATGCACATATAAATGTGTGTGCATGCATGCACAGACACCTAGACACAGTCAGCACCAATGAGAGCCACTCATTTAACTTCTTTGAGTAAAGGTTTGCCTGAGCATAAGGGATTCCAAACTCATGATTGATGCTCTGCTTGATGCTAGTCCTTGGATCTCTTCAATAAGGTGGTATGAGTCTGTTTTACAAGAAGTTCAATATTGGATTTGAAGGTATGGGGATATAAAAAACAAAGACAAACTCTTTTCCTAAAGTTTATATTTTAATGAAAAAACATGTTTCTGGAAAAAATATTCAAGACTACTATACTTCCAACAGCTCTTCTCTTGAACTCCTGTACATGGTTGGTATTCTTCCACAACATAAACAGGTTGTGATTTTATTTATTTTTTTAAATTCAAAATATCTTTCACAGCCATTTTTGGTTTTGACTAATTTCTAATGATACCTAATATTTTCCATAAGTCACACATTAAAATTCAGTACACTTGTAAATTCTGATACAGCTGTGATGCTGACAGCACGTAAGGTCAAAGAACAGTGGTTCTGGTCATATATTCTGTTGCTGAGAATATGCTGTCTTTTGTAATTCATATTAATTAGATATCCATTCAGAGAAAGTAGGAGCTAAGGAAAATATTGTAGATCCTCATTTTAAATCAGTTGTTAAAGTTCTGGTATTAGGACCCACCATTAACAAATCCATGTTTAATTCACAGGACCATATAGGACAGAAGCCGAGTTCCAGCTTTAGTGTGAAGAAAATTGTATTAATTATAGTGAAGATATTGATAGCCACCATGACAGAAGTGTCATGTAGCCTATTTTCTCAGGTTCAGAAAAAATTAACTTGGCAGCTGAATTAGATTTGCCTTAAATAGTAATCACACAGAGCACCAAGCTGTAGGAAAGAAGAAAGTCTTTAAAACCAGCCTAAAGCATAGGCAGGACCACCAATTTAACATACCAGACTAGAATGTTTGAGACTCAAAATGTCTGTAAAGGGTGTGTTTTCTTCCCTCCATAACTATGGCCTGGTTTTCGTTTTGGTTGTGTTTTCTTTGTTTATTTTGCATTATTGCTTTTTTGACCCATCAGGGATCTGGTAGGGCTCAGGAAATATTGGCTGTATTTTTGGCTTTCTGAGCTTTCAGTGTGATCCTTAGTATGTGATTTTGGATCTGCAGTTCCTGAATGCATACAAAATAATATTTTTCTTCCTCATCAGGATGTTATGAGGCTACAATACATCTAATAACCTTGAGATGCTCGGGTATTTGGGTGGTGATAGCCATGTCAATGGCTATCAGGGAAAACTATACAAATCTCAGCTACCTCAGTTCACTTCTCCTGAAATTTTGTATTATTACATCATGATGCAATAAGGTAAGAATGGATCACTTGAACTATTTTACTCATGAATGTTCCTGCCTGAAAATCACCTGCCATTCATCATATCTTATCAATCAGTTTCAACAACTGCTGAAATAGTCGCCTTGTTTCAATCAGTACAAAATAAAACAGGCCTTCCTATCCTTTTTATCACATCTTCTTAGAGAAGGAGGGTGGTTTTATATCCTTTTCTTGTGACACTTTGATTTAAGAACAGGGTTACTCATCAGATATAACCTGTCTTGTACTGTCAACTATCTTTCATCTAGGATTGAATCCAACAAAGTCAGAGGTGTATAAGGTAATATAAGGGGGGTATAGGTAAATAAGGGGGGTGGGAAAAAAAAAAGCCAAACTCTTAAATAATTTAAACTCATTACACTACTAATCCTTCCATTCTCCTAGGTTCCCTGGAGGTGTATTAAGAGGTAATTGAAAACACTTTAATACACTGAAAAGACATTTGATACTAATATAGTCAGCTCTTGGTAACTCTCTGCTTCTTTGCTGGCTGTTAAGTAATAAGGAAGAAGAGCTCACTTAGAGAAGACAAAAAAAAAAAAAAAAAAAAAGGCACCCAACATATTAAAACAAAACCACCTAGAGATAATGCACATTTACTGTGAGTACTAAAATGACTACACAGAGTTGTCTTTATTATAATGAGAACTTACCGAGCATTCAGAAGAGCACATGTAGGGTGGGAGAGGGTACTATCTGATGCTTAATGCAAGGCACTGACGCAGGATGCCCCAGAGATCCAGCCTTCACCTCTGTTGGCCTGTGCACAGCCATGTGTGATACCTTTGGAAGTCTATGTCTAATCTGCTTTGCATGGAAAGTGCTGTTGCTACCTTTTTACCTCTGGAAGTTAAATTAATTATTGTTTTTAAGCCACTGAGATCCTTGGATGAAGTTGCTGTAGAAGTTAAAAATGTTGTTATTGCTCAAAAATACTGCAAGAGGAAAGGTGTTTAAATATCAATTCTGATTGGTAGTGCTTTGGTACAGGATTGAACCATGCCTGTAAAGCACTTGTTTGCATTAAGGACTGTATATAGCTTCAGTTCCCTAAAGAGAAATTAGGGAGGAATTATTTTAACTTCCAGTTAATAATGTATCTGACACTTGGAGGGCTGGATTTGGGGATGGGCAATATATAGAACATCACTGGACATTAGCTGGTGAGAGCTGTAATTTTCTGGGTGTGGTCAATTAATGATTCAAAGAGACAGCTTCGTCCTACATATAAATTTATTCCCATGATTATGCTGCTTCTGCCAGTTCACAAATGAAGTCTGATCCAAGACATTTGATCTTCTACTTGTTTTGAAAGAAATAATTTCTGTCAATAAAGTTTTCCTGTCTTTTTGTAAAATTCTGAGCCCAAATACCAGACAGAACAAGGAGTCAGTGGTGCATTAGGGAGGCTTTTTCCTCTAGAACGTGTGATTTTTAAACCTTAACTTGGATCATAGCATTCCAAAAATTGCTGCTGTGGGAAAAGTGGCCAGTGGCTTACACAAAAAGGAGTGTGCTGAATTTGCCTCAGTCCTGGGCCATAACTACACCCAGGGTTTGTGGGCTGTCCTAGCAAAGGACTAAAAGACTTTTTCAGGCACAGATCTCCTTTCTTATTCCATGTGGTCAGCTGGTCCAGCAGGCCAGCAAAGAGCAGGGAGTAATTTACCTCCTTATACACACTTTTGTCACAATTGCTAACTATTGCCATTTAATATTGCATAAGATGAATCAGCTGACAGGCCTGGAGATCCCTGTTGGCTCCTTCTTGTATCTGTTAGATATGTATTAAAATATTAATATATTAAAATATTACTATTTTTAAAATAATTCTAAAAGTAGGATTAACAATGGCTGGACATCTGCCTGACGTCAAGTGAAGCTCCCAAAGCAGGACTTACATTTTGGGGAAAAGCTGGGTTCTTTACTTTGAAAATATAAAGGGGAAAGAGTTGTTAAAGCTGGAGTTGCGCCAATTCACTGCCCCTGTATTCTATTGCAGAAGCTTAAGAATATGGAGCAGACAGCCTACCCTGGCCATCACTGCTTTCCTTCCTTCATCCAGCTCCATGCCCACTGATTCCCACTTGGTTTACTTCTTCTTTACCCACATTGTACCTTGCAGCAAAGGAAATGCAAGCTTGTGAGATTTGGTTCTGCTCTGGCCTTTGAACTGCTGCTTCTCACTGTGTGGACTAGTACCACCTGTGTCAGCTAGATGGGCACAAATGTCCATAGGGGAAAGATAAATAAGATTTACACATAGCTTGTCATTGGCCAGAAAACAGGACCCAATAGGTGATTTTCATTCACTTTCCTTAACAGTTTATTTTCTTTTGCATTCACAGTCATTAGACTGCATACCTGAAACTCTGGTTAGAAGAGTTAAAACTTGATGCAACTTTCCATTGTAAGGAAGAGTACACAGCACAGCGTAGGCCCCCAACATGTCACAGCTGCCAACAGTTGTGTAATGTCTCTGAGGCAATCACAGAAATTTCTTCTGCTGAAAAGTATTTAAATGCTATTTATTTTTAAATGTAATTTAGTAGCTGTTAGGTAGGAAGGATCTTAGTCTTTGCAATTTATTTGCTTTCTCTAAGCTCCCCATCTCCTAATAAAATTACCCACAATAGCAAGTAAGCAACTCTCATTTTGTAAGTGCAGACTCTTACAAAATACTTTCATTCATGTTTTGATTTCAATGGCATTAACAAGTTTTATGCCACAATAGGACCTACCCTTCACACTGCAATGTTGATGAAGGCTGATCATATTTTTCTACTGCAATTTCATTAACAATAAAAAAAAAAAAGATTATCATAATGACTTGTATACCTTGGAGGAATTTTGAGGGGATCCATAGTGTTCGTAATGTGCTCTGGAATTGATGCTCTAAGGGCTATTAGAAAGCTGCCTTCCTGACAGTTTGACGTATTTTCAGACACTAGCAATGCAGCTGTGTTAAGTTGTTGAATGAGCGATCCCACATAAACCACCTAAATAACAGAATTCACCAAAAATATCTTCAAAAGCCCACTGAAAAGTGGAGATCCATTTTATGCGTCTAAATACATCATTCATCTTTCTGGACTTCCAGCTGGAATATACTGATGGAGGGTTGAGAGGTATCAGCTTCACTGCTCTGGGTACTGTTGTGATGCATAGTAACAGCAGTGCTGAAACCCTGGCAGGTACTTCCCTTCAGAAAAGGGTGGCTTTAATTCAGCTCTTCCTTGCATCTGTAGTAACACAAGTAGAATTATGAAAATGAAGAAAGATAGTCTACTTTACATTATTGTGACTGAGATAGGGCCTAGATTCTTAAATGAACTTTGCAGAGATTAGATAATTTAAGTATCCAGGTTAACGGCTAACAAGGAACTACCCTGTCATGACAGGGAGAATGGCAGGGAAGTGGAAATTCCTGATATCCAAGCACTACTTCAGATGATTGAGTCTGCAGTTACCAGGAAAGAGCTAATCTATGCCATTGTCTAGTAGCCTCAAAATTCCTCTGTCCCTGTAGTCATGATACTTCATAATTTCAAAATTTGCATGTAGCTCATATCAAAGGAAAAAAAGCTTAAGTTCTATTTCAGGTATTTCACTTTTTGTGCTTTTAAATATTTTATAATTCTAAGATGTAGTTAATATTGTATATGTAATATGACTCTGAATTTTAAAATGCAGTAGGAAATAAGAAAAATTAATAATATATATTTTTTTTTAACAATTTTTTTTTTTTCCCCAGCTACTCTGAGTAGAAGCATCAGGTAAAATACACAATTTTATGAAACAGTTCATTATTGAGAAATGCACTATTTGGGAAACCTCCTGCCCAACTTTTGTCTAAGAACCAGTTAGATCTACTTTAGAAATTTATTAACCTCAGCTGCTCTAATTTCTGCTTGGCCTAGGCAGACCAGGAACAGAGCTGTAATTGGCTGATGCCAGTTCCTGGAGTATCTTGTCTCTTCCTCATGCTAGGCTGTCTTCTGTTGCTGGAGAAAGAAAAAGCCTATGTATACATGTATATATGCACGTGCAGTGATTTTTTTTTTCACCTCTTAATTGATTTTGTTAGATGTACTCCAGAGATGACTGTCAAACTCTTAAAGTGATATATTTCTATCACGGGGAGCTGTACAGCTTGTAGCATTTCTTTCACAGAAAGAAGCCGGCTAGAAGCCACTGTTTCATAGGCCTTGTGCTTTCAGAGATGTGAGCTGTTCTGTAGGAGACAGAGCACAGTGTAGGTGGTTTCTGATAATGGACATTTGGCAAGCTGCCTGAGGTGCTTTACTTATTCAGCTAAGGATTCTTGCTTTAATATGCTCTTTTATAACCTGTGCTGCATGATGCTCACAAAGCTGCCATGCAAATATATTAGCTAGTGCTGGAAATAGCTGTAAGGTTCTGTTTAATTTCATGTCCCAGGGGAATATTCTATATGTCAATGCCATACACTTCATTATGTCCCAGCCAGTTTCTGAATGTGTTTCTGGGACCTGGCTAGTATCTGTGAGAAACTGGGACCTTGTTGCCTTGGAAGTAATGTTTTATCCCTGTCTCCATCAGTGTAGTCATGTAGGATGCTCTCTTTGGCTTGTTCAGGAGCTGAAGTCTGAAGTACCTTCAAGTAACAGCTTTTTTCAATACAACGTGTTACTTTGGATTTCCACTCAAGAAGAATCTTGTCTTTTGCCTCCAGGACTAGTCTATCTGAGATAGTGGTGCTTGTCTTTCCAGGTTTATGGCAAGACTTTATAAGGATTTTTGCAAGATTGATGACAAGGTCAGAAAATGGTACTTCTGTCTTTTGAAGTATCTATGTAAAAAGCATATTCTAGTTGTTAACTATTCTTCGAGCTGTCTAGAAGAATACATCAAAAATATGACCAAGTAGGTAAACTGAAGATATAACTGAGTAAAAGGTATGTATGAACAACTTTATCAGTGGAAGTTGAGTGCATTCAGTATTTCTTGAACTTTACAGAAGTCATCAAGATTAGTGGGTGTTGCTTTGTTTTGGCTTTTTTTTTTTCCCCAGTAATTTCTCTTTTAAGTATATGTATAGATAAATGTAGTCATTAAAGATATAATGAAGACCTTTATCTGTGGGGTTAAATGGAACTTTTAGGTTGTAATTATTGGTATAATAAGCACAGCTTTTCTGAATACTTACTTATCTCTCAAAAATCTTAAAGAACATTGTTAATTGGTCTTTGGTTGCCAGTTAATATAATTAGAATTTTGTTTTGGTTTAGGTTTTACAGAATCTACTATTGATGTCGCTGTATTTAATATTTTCCTTTTAGTAGAGGGATTGCATGTACTACTTTAACTTCTTTGTGGTGTTTGAAATGCAGAGGAAAAAAATTAGGCGCTACTGCAGTAGTATTGAATAGATTACAAGTCTAAAGATAAAACAGGTACATACCAGTATTATCATTATATTTAATGAGAATGAGATCATGCAACTTTTCTTACCCTAAGGGCGCTAAATTTGGAATAATTAAGAGCATAAATGATGAAAAATAAAAATGCAGATATTTTTAGACATTGTGGAAAAGACTGATGACAGGCAGTATCCAAGCTCAGAGCTATGAGTGAAGTACCAATGCACAATAAATGCTATCAGAATAGTAATATCCCTTGTGTCCTCTAATTTTGTATTGTGTTAGTTCTAACTATGCATTGCAAAAGAGTATATCTGTGTGGGCCTTGTTTAGGTAGTTGCTTATATGTTTATGTTCAAAATGCCATGCACAGATAGATGAAAATGAGGCAACTTTCTTGGTTTTGCTAACATTCCCTCCCTTTATCTAATGTACTGTAAAATCCCAGTGAATTGTTGCCACTCATTACTGGGTCTACATTAATGAGAAATTTGGTGCAGCAGGATTGGTTCAGTGGATTGAAAGAGCTGGTGCTGAAGATTATGTGAAGTTCCGGGTGTGTGGGTCAGATTCAAATTAGTTGGGTACCCTGGACCAAACTTCTTCATGATGTCAAGGGTTTGGAGCTGTTTGGATTTAGTGCGTTGCTATTAAACTTTGAGTGCATCTAGTATAGGTCTGGAACAGACCTTCTAGTTCAGTTTCTTCTGAAAGAATCTAGTTTGTTTGCACCAAATAAGCTCTGCACATGCAGTCTGTGCATGGGTACACTTTTAAGAGTGACCAAAATGCCCTCAACCATAATGCTAATGTTAAGGTACGTTCAGCCTGTCATTGCTTTGCTTGCCTACATAGAATCTAGACTGACAGTAGGAAATGATAACTGCACACCAGTCTGAGCCTTTTAATTAGTTCTCTGTAGATGTCAAAGAGCCAGAGGGATACTTGTGATAATAACTGTTTGTAACAGCTAAGGTGTTTCTGATCTCTACTGATAATACAGAGGGAAATAGTTATATTAGGTTTTATTAGTATAGTGAGCTATTCAGCCCTCTGTTCAGCTGCATTACCAATAAAACAATAATTAAGAAATTAAAGTAAGTTGTTACTACAGTTTTAATTAAAGTTCTGAGCCAATTTCACAGTGCAGCTTTGGGTCCTGATAACAACAGATCTAGAGTCTAAATACTGTCATACCAGGTGGCCTGCTTTACATCTAATTGCTTCCCTTGAGTCTGACAAGAGCCTGACTTGAAGAGTCAACTTTGTTTCCAGTAGAATATGATTTTATCATAGATAAGGAAAAATGTACAGAAATAAAAGCTTCTTCCCTCCAGGTACATGCTTACCTAGCTCTTGTGCCTTGATCAGGTTCTGAAGCTCCCTACTGGAATTTTGAATGAAGATGTTAAACACATTCATATATTGATATCTTTTAAAACTCACCTATTCCCAAGTTGTACACAAGGTTTGTGGAAAAAGCAGAACTATGCAGATATTTCAAAAAGAGGTAGTAACGATGAGTATAAATTAAGATAGTAGGAAGAGGAAGGATAAGTTCTGTGAACTTTAATGCCATTTCAAAAATACCTGCTCCTATTTGTTAACCAGGACAGAACTCAAATATTCTTGACTGAAAGTATAAAATGAAGGCTTTTAGAAATACACAAATTAGGTTCAGCATTTTCTGCTCTACTTTATTCTAATAAGCTGGATGGAATTGTTTCTTTCTTGAGCATGTGGAAAGCTTTATTAATTCATTCATCCATCTGGGATTGCAGAGCTATTTTGAAAAAGGGTCTGGAATCTGTGGCAAAGGGTGTTACAGATGGAAGAAAGCTTTAGCACTGATCAATAGTACTTGGAAGCACAGGGATTTGTAAGTGCTGAAGGCAACCACTTATTTTCCCCACCAACTAGGATGTTGAGCTCATATAAAGAACATGTAATCATTATTATAGTAAGTGTCAGAAATGATACATAGTAGGGCTGGACGCAAAGCACAGCTATATCAAAAGACACATTTCTATCAAAAGAAAAAATTCCGTTGTTTTAAAGGGCTTTGGAGCAAGTCCAAGCTCTCTTTGTCACTTGGCTTGCACCGCAAAGTTTTGCAATAATTAATTGACATCATAAAAAGGTATGTTGTGTGAAGAACTAAACAAAAGTGGTATTAGCTGAACTTGATCTTCACAAACTACTCAATGTTTTGCTTAAGGCAAATACAGTTATGAACAATTCTTGGCTTGGGATACAGTGAATTTCAACAACAAACCTGATGCTCATTTTCAATTAATGCTTATAAGGGTAGATTTCTAGTGGTGTTTTTGAAAGAGAGGTTGGAAAAAGACCGAAAGAAATCAACTTTAGTCTTATAGCTGTGACCAAAATGTGAATATTTAATCTGTTTTTACATTTTGGCCAACTAATAAACAATTTTTCCTTAGAATATACCTACTGAGGGCAGACTGTGTTCATACCACTTGAAAAATCAATGGAAATGCATTGAGTTCTTGTTAGGCTATCTGAACACAAATTTCTTTGTAATAGACTTTTTTCTCTTCTTCCCAGCCACATCCTTTCAGATCAAACACATGCTTAAAAATCTTTTTTAGCTTGGAGGAATAAACCACTACATATGCTAAAAAAGTAGTGGGGAGAAATAGATAAATAATAATTCAAAGAAAAGCTCTTCTTAGCACTTTTCAAAGTTTGTTATTCAGTGCATTATGCAGAAGAGAGGGGGGGAAAAGCCCCAGGCATAGCACTGAGTGCAGCACCTGTGTGCATAGAATATCATCAGGTGGAGATGGAAATCTTGAATTAACTGAAAGAAACCCAGTTTGAACCATGATGTCAAGAGTACCCAGTCAGCATGCTGCTTCCAAGGGATGGGAGCCAAGGCTGTCCTACCACCTCAGCCAGGGAGCAGGGCAGCCCAAGCCCCAGGCATCAAGCACCTGGCTGGGACCAAGCTGAGGCAGGGCTGACATCAGCCCATGGGTAGGAGTCAGCCTCTGGATCAATGGAGCCATGGTTGGGCAGTGCAGGCTGTTTTAGGGTAAGGACACTGAGCCCCACCAGCAATGCTATCAGGAGGAGCTCTCCCCAAGACCATCAGCAGCATTAGCTCGGTGTGCTCCCTGAGCCCAGGAAGACAAACCCCTGGGATGGGGAGGAGGTATGGGCTCAAGGCTCTGACATATTAACATGAAGTAATACATTTTCCATTCTAACTTAATTTTAATTCTAACTTAATTTTTTGCATGGCAAGAATGACAAAACATTTTATCTTAGCGTTTACAAAGTGGACACAGTGACAAATTTAGATAGTGTTCATTTGGTCTTTGCCATTGCTGTGAGTTTCTGATTTTTAAGTCAAGTTGCATGCTAAAATAGCACATTCTCAGCACTAAAGTCAGTTGTACTGGAAAAACCTTTTTGGTCCTAGAGGTGAAGCCTCTTCTTTCTGCTGGCCTCTAGTGTTAGCTTTGAAAAACAGACCCTTCATAGAGTTTAAAGAAGGAAAACAACCCTAGATAGCTGAACTAGCCTCACCACAGATGGACTTCCTGAAAGATGTCTGCTGCAGATGTCAGTGGTTAAAAGAGCAGGGCCAGCTATTCAGGGGGTACAGCACAGGATGCTGGGTAGGGCACCCACTGTAGTTCTGGATTTTCTGGCAGCTGTTCAGCAGGTCACTTGGCCTTCTTTCCGTTCATATTTTTCGTGTTGCTAGTACAGTTTTTTTAACAGATTAATCCTCATACTGTTGTTTAAAAATATGTATTAACTTTATTGTCATTACCTGTTACAGACAATTCATTGAATTATTTTTGTGATAGCTTTTCCCTTGATCAGTCACATTATCAAATTAGAAATTAACTAAAATAGATGTATTTTGCTTGTATTTGTGCAATAAGCCTGAATTCATAAATATTATTGTATGGGTAATGATCCTCCTTAGTAATATTGTAGCTGAGTAGGCTGAAATGCTGAAAGACATCATAGTTCAAATAGGAATGTGGGTAAATATGCTCATTAGCAGACAATGATTAAAAACACTACTTGCTTGAGATGAAGATAGCTTCCTGGCTAGGAAGGAAGCTGGACAATACATTTTTTTAGATGGGAAATTTCAGGTTAATTCTGTTATAAAAACTAGCTAAAAACCCCTCTGGCTAATAAGAAAAAAAGCAGCAACAACAACAACAAAAAAAAAAAACAAACAAGAAAACCAACCCCACCAAACAAACAAAAAAACCCCAAACTCCAAACCAACCAAAACCAAAAACCAAAACAAACCATTAAGACTTCCTAATGTTTTACTTTTATGTTATTTTTTTCCCTGTTTATAAAATAAAGCCACTAGGGCATCTATGGTAACTAGAGAAGTTTTAGAGAGGACCCTATGCCAAATTTTGGGTTATGTACGCAGACGCTGTAAGGCTTTCCTTTAGCATTACATGACAATCTGTTTGTGTACCTCAAGAGCCATGAAGATTTTAAGACCCGTGTAAGTTTAGTATAGCTCACCTTTGAATATATAAGTGAATGAACATGTCATGTAAGGAAACAGTTTACTATTTTTAAAGAAATGTAGACAATGTAGTCATAAAGTTTCACAGAAGGCTGTCACCAGAAGTATTGGGACGTCTCTGATTCGGGTTGGGTCAGAAGTAAACTATTTGAAAACTTTCTGCAACTAATGTCCTGAAAAAACTGCAGGGAAACAGAAAACAAATGACAGCAAGGATGTTCATGGTACTCACTGATGGCGTCAATTTCTTTGAATGACACACTTAAGCTCCACATCCCTTGAATCTCAGGAGGCTCTTGTGGAATCCTGTCATTCAAGGCGTCTTTGCAATGCAACAAATTGGCTGTCACTACTGAAGGCTGTAAACTTACCACTGAAAAAAATTTTTCAATTGAATTTTACATTTAAAAGCTTGATGAGTATTTGACAGTGCTTGCTGGGTTAATAAATACAGCATGCTGTGTAATGGATAGCTGTGAATTGTCTTAAGGGAAAAATAAGAGGTTATCCCTACCTTCCCATTACCAATTATAACTTGCATATATAAGTAACTCTGGCATGTTTTGCATTAACTAGAAAGCATGTGAGATGAAAATGGAGTTATCACACTGTTCCCAGTGCATGTTTTGCTCACAAGTTGGAAAAAAGAGTCAAAGAATATAGACTGTGGAAGTCATTTTCTGAGCAGTGAGAACTATAGGTGGTTAGAGGAAAGCCAGATGGAATGTGTAACTCTGGCTTTTAACTCTGGTATTTTGCATCATCCTGTAAAACTCGTATTGCTACATTTTTTGCAATAGGACCCTGATGTGAGCAAGAAAATGTGCTAATATTTTTCTAAGGCCATATATTTCATGATTTATTTTTTATTTCATTTTCCCATCAGTGAAATTGAGAGAACATTAGTTACAAAACAAAGTTTCATTTAGAGGTTCTATTACATGACAAATTCAGCAGCTCTGTTAATACGGACTCCGAGTTTTCAAAATATGCCCTACTTTATATGTTCAGATGAAGAGGTGTAATTCCATTTTTACTGAATTAAAGCATCATGATGACTATCAGACAGTATAAACTATGGTGCCAAGAAAAAAGAAATTTATAGTGGGAAAAACTGGGCAGGCGTTTTATGTCCTGCGTTTTCACTGTCTGCTCTTCAGGATGTAGATAGCTTTAAACACCTCCTTGTCCTACAGAATCCTTTGGGAATGCTGGCAGGAATCAATGTCTTAGTCAATACTGAAATTAAAGTAATGGTTACTGCCACCGCTCATGAAAGCTGCAGACTTACCACTGCCATCAAAGCCACATTGGAAAGAGATAATTTTTTTTTTTTTTTTAATAGAATATCTAGGCTTTTATAGTCCTGGTAAGTCATTAGATGAATTGCTGCTCTCTGAAGATATTAGACTTGATTCATCCTTCCATATAAATTCTCTTTTTGTCATTCTGGTTGCTGTGAAGGGAGCTAAAATTAAGCTCAAGTTGGAATTGCACCTTTTAATACTGCTTTATATGTCCAGGATAGAATGAGTCCTAGCATAAATGAGATGCAGCTTTTTTACCTGCATGGGGAATACAACTAAAGCCCATGGAATCAGTGGGCAGGGTCTAACCATCTTCAGCAATAGCTTTATCAGCACCTGTGTCCACTGAGAGAGTAGAAGGGGAAACAAATACATGTTTTCAGTTTGTGGGGTTTTTTTAAATATGGGGATAGATGCTTCAAACTAAGGCCTGGCTTCCTTTGGAGTAAAGGTTGGGTTTTGTGACTTTAAATAGGTTCAGCTTTTTTCCTGTCAGAGTGCCTTAACTTTTTCTTAACTCCCTATTCCTGGCACCCACCACCAATATCATGCAACCAGGGACAGGGGAACACTGGATCCCTTTGCAGGTTGAGCCACAGTCAAAGATGAAATATAAAACTAAACCTCACAATTTTGATGATTAGAAAATCCCAGCTGGATTTATCTCGCAAGAATAGATGTAGTAACCTGGCTGAGTCCAGCTCAAACACAGACAATTACGTTTGGAGTACCAGAAATCATCTCTCTGTATTTGATAGCCTTTGTCGCTTCCTGAGCCTGAAAATGACTGTTTGGGATGACTTTGACTTCTGTGAGGGAAGAAATTCTCAGTACAGTATGTGTTGTGTGGAAAGTGATAGCAGCATATAGAAAAATAATCATTACATTTATAATTGAAAAGATGTGAATTAATTTTACTGGCAATTAGTGTGGCTGGCAAAGCATTCTTAGAAGAGGTTGAAAACTCCCTTGTCCTTATAGTAAGGAGCAGAAAAGCTTATATATTTTATAACTGCTGGAATCTGTCTGCTTTAGCTTTGTTCCATATCAATCAGGTAGCCACTTTTTCTCTCCTGTGATCACAAGCAGTAACAATGAAGACCATAACGTGTTCTGAAGTACAAACAAGAATGAACCTGAGCAGACAAAAGACTCACCAGGTGATCTTCAAGGTTTACTTTCAGTCATAGGACCCTGATCTTACAGAAGATATGAAGGGCAATTTTTATCCAAGATGAAAGTAAGCATCTAAAAACTGTTTCTAGTAAAACATACTGCCGTCTGAAGTGCCTGAAAACTGCTTCCACACAAGGAGGGGTGTTCCAGGTTCGTAGGATTCCATGTGCAAAGACTGGACACCAAACACAATATAATTAAATGCTTCAGTCTATTTATTGAGGTATTAATGTGAAGCAAATATATATATATAAATGTGACGCAAATATATATATATATAGATGTGAAGCAAGTTACATACATGCCGACCCCTGGTTGAATGTGATACCACTGAGCAGGAGAAGGAGATGGAACACGTTGCCCAGACAGAGGGGTGGTACACCATGCGTCATCAAAACGTCCCCCAAATCAAGATGTGCATCTGGCCTTCTCACCTGTCTGTCCCTGCACAGGTCCTTACATCCCCCCTCGGGCTGGAGTGGAAAATTGCCAGTTGCAACATCAACGCACAGGTGACCAGTGTGTGAACAGATGTTTACTTGTATAAGACTCCCTTTTGCTAACAGTAGTGTTAACTCCCCTGTTTTCAAGGTTATGTTCCCACAACCGATGCCAAACAGTACTTTTCTATTTTTGTCTCTTTCACCATGGACCATATCTGTTGCCCCTGACACAAGGGGGGAGAAGAGAATGTCACGTATTGTATAATTAGAAAACCACTTGTGAAACAAAGATGATATTCCCCTGAAAAGCTATTATCTCCTGCCTTAAATGACTCATAGAAAATAAATTCCAGTAGGACACAATAAGTCTAATTAGGATAAAATATAATTTGTGCTTTTTTCCTGGAACAGCAATTTTGATGTATATGTGTGATGTGAAAAATACAGTTATAATTCGTGTCAGAGTAGAATATGGTGTGATAAATGTGAACGTTGTACCGCTTCCCGGGACCCTGAAACCCCGGAAACCCCACCTGGAGCCAGTGTGGCGTGGCTCGGGGCAGATGTGGCCGCCGCCTCCCAGCCGGAAAATGACTTTGCGAGATTTTTAGAAGACCCGCGGGACTGTCAGGGGACCAGTGAAAGAACTTGGTGACTCGGACGGTCAAATGAGAGAAAAGCAGGAAGATAACGTGGCAAGAAGAGACTGGACCGGAGGCGGGTATAAAAGGCGGGACTTTTGAAAGATCCAGTGTGCGTTGTGACGGAGCTAGGGGAGGCTCTGCGCGCGCACCCAGCGCTGTTTTGCTTATTGCTTCTTAGCCTAATTAAAAATTCCTTTTTTTTAAAATTATTGGGTTCAGTCATTTGTTTATAACAGTGATAACTGCAAACCTGGGCAAAGACTGTGAATGCAACAAACAACTGTCCCCATGAATCTACCAGCTTTTTATTCTTTAACCTATGGCTTTCCAGGCTAGCTTTTTACAGGCTACCAGGCTGGCTATGAATGCCTGCATCTGTTATGTGTGATTACCTGTAGAGATCAGCAATTAGCAACACTGACAATCAACTGGGATTTTTTATGTGTTGCTCTAAGGGTGTCCTGGGAACATGTACAGGGCATTAAAAGATGAAAGCCAAGCAACAGGGAGGGAAACTACAGTGTTGCTTGTAGTGTGTTCCTTATTTGCTGTTGTTGACCTTGCACCAAGCCTCTCTGTTGGTAACCCTGAGAGACATACTCAGATGTGACCTGGAAGCATTCTGCTAGGAACACAATCTGAAGCAACGCTAGACCTTTAAAATCTGATTTCTAGGCCTTTGATCACTATCAGTCTGGCCTGCAGGTAAGAGACCCTGGCTGGAGTTTCCTAATCTATCCATCATTACTTTCTTGATAGTTTATTCCAGCGTGATGCATTGGTAGGATTTCTCTGGACAGTAATGCAAGGTGTTTTGTTTCATTGTGTTGTATTTTCTTGTCCCCACATTCAGGCTCTATCTTCCTCATTCTGAACACACTGAATTCCCCCAGATCTTCATAGAAGATTGAAAAGGGAGATGGAAAATGCATCCTGCCCAAAGCTACCTGGGAAAGTCTAATATGGCAACAAATATACCTGTACCATGGACAATCTCTGGTTACAGCAAGTCACCTTGCTGATTAACCGAAGGTATGCCAATACATCAGTTTTGCATCAGTAGATCTGTTTTTACAGTGGTGACTGCTATTCATCTTCATTTCCTTCCTGCCCACTCACATTCTTTCCTAAGTGTGGAGAACATCCCTCAATGCAGCTGCAAATGGGCAAAGGCAAAGCAAACTTTTTGTGTGTGTTTTTTTTGATAATTTTATTATATTCTGGAAGAAGATGGAGAATAACGTTTATGTGATACCAATAGTTCCATTCAGCACCTGCTTTTCCCATAAGAGTTTCTTTTTGCTGACAGATTGATTAGAAATGTTCTATTTTTCATAGGTCTTGCCAGCTTGATGGTGACTTTGAGCAGGTTCATGATGGCAGAAAGCATCTTGATCTCTATGCAGAGCAATCACTGTACAATGGCAAGACCTTGGAGGCAAAGAATGACTACCTCCTTGTTATGGTACCTTAGAGACATCAGTGATCATGGAGGATAAGTTATGAACATTGAGAGATAAAATTGGTTGCAAAGGTTACAAAGTTGCAAAGGGCAGGAAAAAAACCCCAAACATCCAAACTTTAAATATTTTATTATCTTAATAACTATCTCTCTCTCCCATCCTCATGAATGGAAGATTTTGTCTGCATTTTCACTTAGTTCTGATTATTTGGTATGGACCTGATACTGTGGTGCAGCTGTGAGAAATGATGCAAACTCCACTGATTTAGTGAAGATAAGGAAGGGGATGTCCACCTGCTTTAAGTCTAATCCCTAGCCTGCTCAAGCATGTGAGTTCTTGGTAGTGTCTGGGGATGCACCTGCTCAGGCCAGGATCACAGGAGTTATTTTCAAGACAAGAAGAAGTTAATGCATAAGACAAAGTACATCATTAAATATCAGAAGCACTTCAGTAGGTCGTGAGTAATAGCAATGCAAGGTTTTGATTCAGCATGCCAGAAATACTCTCTCTAGAAAGCTTTAATGATGCTAAATGCAACAGAAATTTCCCCTTATCAGTAAAATGATGGCTTGTGCATGACACTAACCAAACATTGCTGAATCAGCAGAAGAACAGAGTTTTGAATAATTGCCTCTACATGTGTTTTCTTTGGAGGCTTCCTACCCAGAGACCAACTTCAGCTCTGTTTAGCTTTGAGAAAGGTGTGTGAAGCAATAGCACTCCAGTTTGGAGTATAGATAACCTGGTTTGTGCCACACGTTTTAAATGCCTTTCAAGAGAATTGTCATTCCTTTTCACTGGAATTTATCAGCAGTCTCTAACAAAACAAGTATGTGCTAGGAGCTTCTAATGCTTCCTGAAGGAGGCTTTAAAGGAGGAACTTAAACCTAGAAAAGATCCAGGCCAGTGCTCAGTCATTGCACGCATTAGGGTTGTTTGACTACTCTGTGTAGTCAGAGGACATACGTGGGAACCTTTTACTACGGCTCTATGTATTATGTGTAGATGTGAGCTTTATTTTTAAACAGATGTATATAAATTTTGTCTCTGAAAAAATGTTATGCTCTGCTAAGGGCACCCGCAGTCAGATTAATGTGTGAAGTGAAAGAAAAGAGAAGGAGTAAAAGCAATTTACTTACCATGCTGTCCATGTCTTTCACTGGAGAGAGACTTAGAAGATGTGGATATGAGCATGTGAGTTAGTATGATACTTGTGCCAGGTACTCAAAATTAAAGCCAGTATCTGTAAAGCTGCAAAAAGCTGGTGCACAGATCACAGAATCACAGAATAGTTAAGGTTGGAAAGGACCTTAAGATCATCTAATTCTAACCCCCCTGCCATGGGCAGGGACACCTCACACTAAACCATGTCA
>WYDI02010073.1:0-11179 GCA_009867235.2 Psittacus erithacus | reverse complement strand
AGGAAGGAAGGAAGGAAGGAAGGAAGGAAGGAAGGAAGGAAGGAAGGAAGGAAGGAAGGAAGGAAGGAAGGAGGAAGATACAAAAATTTGTGTCAGTTCTAGATGAAGCATGGATTGGAAGGTAAAGCAAATTTAATTTCCTAACAGAGGTGACTAGGGAAGAATCTATATTCACTGTGAATGGATTTTTTTCAAGGGAATAAGGGAACAGGCCCAAAGACTGTGGATTCTCCCTACAAAGAATGGGAGGTTCTTAGAAAAAAGGGAAAAAAGGATAGAAAGAGGTTAACAGAGGTTATTTCAGATGGCAATTCAGAATCTCTCGTGTTCAGAACTGTCCCTGGAGTATCTCATCTCTTTCTATTAACTAGAGAAAGATTGTAGCAAGGTTTGTCTGAAACTAACCTCTGTGTACAGTCACTCACCACTGCTGTGCAGTGCAGTAATGTGTACATTTGTACACAGTTTTTCTGACTTCTGGAACTCATCACATGTTCAAAATGATCCAAGTGATTTACTGTATATTTACTTTCTAGGCCAAAAAGATCAGGGAAAAAAAAAGTATTCTAGAAAAATATTCAGAATTTTCAAACAATACTGTCATTCCAAAATATATTCAGAGCTGCTTACAGATAGCCAAAATCGCAAGGCAGTCTCAGTCTGCTGTAGGATGTAGGAACCATGTGAGAACCATGTGGAAATCATGCAGTGTTTGGCAGCCTTTTTCTTGGAGCTCGGTAGGGCCGAATGACCAGAAGCTAGTGGGCTGATGTGGGAAGCTGGCAGGTAAATGTCTGCCTCTGGCAATACTCTTCCTTCTGGGGCTGGCTCATACCTGCTGAAATGAAGTGATGGGTTCCTTGGCTTAATTTTTTCACTTACCGAGCCAGCAGGAGTAAACTTTAATTTATCAAAAAATTGTTAATGGAAGTAGAGCAACCCTGGTAGCATAGCATAACATAACCTGTATTCTTTGTCACATTATGGGGACGAGTGAGGTTATAATTGATACACTGCTGTTATCTCCTCCTTTTACCTTAGGAAGAATACTCAATTGTAAGCATGGCATGTCTAGGTAGAAGTGTCTGATTTGTATTCCTACAGAATCTTATCCAGTTGCTTAAGGCTGAAGCCCAGCAGCACATCCCTTCTACAAATACAGTATCTAGGTAGTCTCCACACTAAGCAGGATGCTATGACTTGAGACTGGTTGTTTTGCTACATCAACTGGACCATTGACACAGCCTCCACTCACCTATGCTAGCCTAAAGTGCTGAGCTAAATATGAGCTTTTACAGTTTTGACAGCCTTGGCTTCAACAGTCATCTCCTTTCTGAGCTCCTGAGAACTACCCTTATTAGGACTCAAAATAGGAGGAAGGCTTCAGGCACTCTGAAGCCTTTCAAAATATTATGGAAGCTTTGAGTACAGGCATTTCAAAGAAATAATGGGGATAATGGCTTTCGTAGTTGTGGACTCAAAACTGTTTTGTTCAAGATGTTCTATTTGTAGCATTGTTTAAGGATCTGCACTCTCATTTGGTGTAAATCAGCTATATGCTTTTGAAATCAGTGGAACTGTGCCAAGTTATAGCTACAAAGAATCAGGCCCTTCAATTAAAAAAATATAAAAATAAATGTTAAAAACAAGGCACTTTAGAACTCTGAGAATTCCCTGCCAAATTGGGCAGAAATATAACAACTTAGCTGGTCTGGTGTTAATCTGAATCACAGTCCATCTAAGAGAGTGTGCCAAAGGAATCCCCAAACACAAAGGCTGTTTGGCTCTTCTCTCATAGCTAAAGGTGTTCCTCCCTCTTGCTCTCTCACATTCATTCCTGTCTCATCAAGTTTATTCCCTGTGTTGTAAAATGTGTACCTTTACTATTATATTTTAAAATTCCCTCACCATTTCAGGATGATAGCATTTCAGGTAGTAGCAAAATTATGAGGCACATCAGCTGAAGGCCATAAGTGCCAAATTATCACCTGAAATGCTCAGCAGCAATCCAGCCATGAAAGCAGCTAAATGGTGTCCCCTCTCCCATTTGGACTTAATGATTCCCTAAGCATATTTCACAGCAGAATTTTGTTTTGAACAAGCTGCGTTGTCTTTATCATAGCAACTGAGCAAAGGTTTCCAAAAACTGGATAGAAGAAATACAGTGGTGAGCCAACATAGAAAGTGCTTTGCTAATCTTGAATTATTCTCAAAGTTATTGATCCCTCTCCCCTAGAAATACAATGATAGGAAAGAATTTATTTCCTATGTGATTAGCATACATGCAGAGGAAGTGAGAAGTCAAGGTTTAATTCTCTTGTCCATTTGAGAAAGACCACTTCTCTCAGCTTCCAGGAGAAACATCTTCCTCTGCTGCCTGGGTATAAATTGATTAGATTTAGTCACACATCTGTGCTTAAAAAGACAGCACATGTTTACCAGAGAACTGAGGAGAATGTTTCTGGTTTTCCACAAGGAGTTTTCTATCTAGGTGAATCATATGCACTACAGTTAATCTTATCAACATTTCTAGTTAAAGTTTTAATACTTACATTTCTAACTAACTAAAGAGTAATCAGACAAGATTAGTAACAAGATATTTACTCTAATCAGATTAAAAGTCCTACGGTTATCTCCTTTACTCTAAGAAGCTCATTAAAAAAATGAATTACCACCATTATAATTCTCAGCTAAACAACTTTGATCCAAAATTTCCCTCACTTTTATCTTCCATTAAGTCACTGAAATTTCTTTCTAGCTCTTCTGATCAGTCCGACTACTGTGAATTTCACAAGTAGGCTGATATGTTCTCCATAATTACCACTGACAACTCTTTGTTTGATACCTAACAACACTGGAAATGTAAGCAAATCTTTTGTCTGACTCACCCAGCTAGTTAGATACTGGGAAGTATCGAAATACATTTAGATTACATTTTATCTTATACTGTAAGGGAGTATTTTATTAATTTGGATAGCTTTTGTAAATATTAGCTACATAACTGTTACTTCCCATTATAACCTGTCTTTCTCAACAGGACATCTTTTAATTGTATTATGTATTGTTCTAGATATGACCTGACACACTCAAGCTGTCTGTTATCCATAACATTATTTGTATACCCAATCTATTAGGGAATAAAATGTTATATGATAATGACTGGGCTGCTTTATACAGAAGTGAAGTTGGTTATTTTTTTCTCTAACACATTTTGGAAAGGAATATAATTTAATGGTGTTTTAGAAGATTAGTTATATTCATTTGAAGTTAAGCGTATTACTATGTCAATCTTTTAAATCTTGGCTTCTATGCATCTGATAACACAGACACAGCCCTTCAGTATAAGCAGTGCTGCTGTTTAGACCTACTGATGCACTAAAAGACATGTAGGTCTTTCAACTTTTCTCCACAATCTCTTACCCTATTAAAAGTATATGGATTGGCCTTATCTATAAATAATTTCTTTAATCTTCAAATTAAAACAACACAGTCATCTTCACTTCAATAGTTGAAGTACTTTGCATAAAGAATCTATATGCAGCCTTTTGTAATGTATTATTCAAGAAGTCTGCCATTAGCTACAGCATACAGTGCAGTACCAGCTGCTGTGGCAACATAAATAGGGAACTGCCACTTCTCCACTCTCTGATAAGAGTGTGTGCTAGATAAGTTTACGTAATGAAGGAAGGATCTGGCACTGAGCTTTGTTCAGGTTTCTTCTATCAGGGCTGTTATAAGCTCAGAAATTCACAATGCGATATGCTCCTCAAATGAAGTGCAAGACCTTGATTTCTCCTGTGTATCGTAGTCCCATGGATCAAACTGTCTAGTTCATGGAGGTGACAGAGTAGCTGTGAATGTGTGTGAGAGAGAGAAATACATGATACCAGACTGAGAATGGCGCCACAGCATGACTGTTTTCAGATTCCTCAGTGGCACAAATGGGAAGGCTAAACTCCTGAAATTAACATCATATTTATATACTCCATTTTACAAAATCATCCAGACACAAATGGCTTGTGCCACACCATTTTATACAATGACAGCATGGTCAACCTAAAGGCTAAACTCCTTGACTATTTCCACTTCCCAGCTCTTGGAATGCCTTTCATAATATGTTGATTTTACTACAGGTTAAATATTAGGACCTCAGCTATTGTGTCCTCCACAGTATTTTTAGAAACTAGTTATAGTTTGGATGATGGATACACAGTTTTGTATGACCCCACTAAAATCTAATAGCACTGCTTCAAATGGACACATGATGTACTTTGAATCTTCAAGGAGGCACATTTGTTCCTTTCCATGGAAGAAGGATGTAAATGACTGGAAGGCTCTTTACAGCTATTTACACATCTGATCAGATGGTGAGCCGTGTTGTATCAATGTAGGAGATCAGCAGTGATGAATGTTGAAGAACATTTTCAGCAAGATAAAAGTTGTGAACTGTTTGGAGGTGGGAGAGACAGAGAGAGAGGAAGAACAGAGAAGAAACTCTTCTGTCTCAAACAGGAGAAGGTCAAGAGCACCTATAGCAGGAAACCTAAGGGTAAAAAGTGTATAGAATGAAGGTCTGTAGCAACGCATTTATGCTCCTCAGAAGTTTCAGAAGATAAAAGAAAGTCTGTCCCATTGCAAAGAAGAAAGATGAGACAAGCAAAGAACACCAAGGTCTGACTCTAATGTGGAAAAGGACAATATACATAGACCTCATATTTTTGTGACATCAAATGAAATGGAATATCCAGTAGCCTGGGTAAGGGCATCATCTGACACCAGCAAGATGTCTCCAAGACTTATAACTTGGCATTGTCTCAGCAGCACTTCTTATGACCAGGGCATGACCAAATCATGACACAGGACTTGATGAAGGAATGACAACCTCATCTCACATTACTAAAGAGGACTAAGTTCCAAATATTTGGCAATCCAGCCAGACCAGAGTGGTTTTCGCTAGTCCTAACATAGAGGAGACATTCTCATATATCTACTATATGGGTAGTTTCACAGATGTCCATGCCCATATTGGCCTTAGCCTGCAGTCAGAATGGCAGCAATACTGGCAGAGGCTTCCTACATAAAGAAATGTCTGTTATAACAGGCAGGAAGAGACAATGGAGTGTTCAGGAACAGTGCCTGGCAGTATGGTTTTACAGGACAACAAATGTCCATCAGATTTTTCGGTCCTCTCCCAACAAACAATTTTTCTTGATGATTTTTATAGACACCCCACTCCTACAGAGAAGCAACCATTAATTTTTTTAACTGCTCTTTGGCCACAAGTTAATGTTGAAGGCAAAACATTATTTCTCAGCTGCCTTGAAAGGCCAAGCAGGAGCATTGCCTCTATGAGTACGCCATGGCTTCCGTTCAGCAATCTCCCTAGACCATAGCCTGGACAGCCTCTTGGCACATAAATACCAAAGCTTTGAGAGAGTCCAGATGGCCTCAGCAGGAAAAGGTGACTTTTCTTGATGTGTTCTCATTGTACCTTGATGAACGTGTCCCGGCCATTAAGAAGGCCTAGCTTAGATGTAAATATTCCCTCTGTTGTTTTCTGTTAGTTTTCCAAGAGGGCAGTCAGTCCTTGAAGTTCTGTTAAGTATGGGCTGGTTTTCAAAGCAACCACAGTTAGTACTTGCCAAAAGAAAAATGTTTTCATGCTTGACAATAAGAAAATATTTCTGCACTTCAAAACACTGTGTCCTCTGGACTTCAGGGAGCTTTTAGCTTTCTGTCTTCCACACCTCCTCCCTCCCCATTCTTGTTTGATCACAAGAGCCACTGACCTGTGCCTTGATCTGAGCAAAGAGGAGCTCTGTTCTAGCTGGGGAGCATTTCATACAACCTTCAAGCTGTGTACTTAGGAGAACAAGGTACAGTGTAGTGATATGTGAGTCTGGGCAGTGAGCACCAAGGGACAGAAAGCTAGCCAGCCTCCACAATCTTTCAGTACCATGGCAACCAAATAGTAAAAAACTCATAAGAAAGTAGGTGTGATGTTATATTTTAGTCACTTACTTGCAAATAAAAGATTTGTTTTGATAGAGAGAACAGGAAAGACCTGCATGGGCTGAGAAGCCTTAAAAAATTCTGATGGCAACAAAGGGAAAGCCTTCAAAGGCAAACGAGACAAAGAAGTGAAAGGAAAAATCTGTCAGAATGAGAAAGCAGAGTTGTTTGAAAGGGGTGTAGAGGATTATGGAGTGTGCATGGTGCACATGCCTGTGGGAGGGTCTCAGGTAAGTGCTGAGTCCTGCTGTACTCACTGAAGTCCCAAGGAGAGCATGGGGTGAGCAAGGCCATTAGCAGGCTGGCGGGAGCTTGCGGGTCTGCTGGACTGGAAGGACGGAGCAGCAGCACGTGGTAGGGGTAAAACAGAGCAGCTCAGGTGTGGAAGTGCTGGAAGAGAGACACATGTAATTCTGCACATTGGGTAAACTGCAAAACCTTGTTTTTCAAATTTCTTTCTTTTTTTGTTTACTTTTGGCTGCTCATCTAAGAAAGTAACTAAGTATGGCTTAAGAAAGCTATGTTATTTCATGAACAGTGTCTTATGTTAACGTTGCAAGTGCTTTAAAGTGATGGCGAGTGGATATTTGCTTCAGAGAAATTATTAACTTTATTATCTATCTATACATATATTATAAGTATGATGATATACAAATTTTACTCTAAATTTGAAGATCTTTTTTTGTACATATTTATTTAAACTTGTTTATTGCAGTGACTCTTAAAATAAGTAGTCAATTTTTGTGACACTTATGGCTCTGTTTTTTAAGTCACAAAATTTGTAAGTCTTTTAAAAAGGCTATTTTTGGGGACCAACATTTTCAGATTAGGGATGGAGGTCTTTGGTGTGTGATTATTTCATTGCTGGAGAGGTGTTCAGTGCCAGTCTATGTTTGTCTTTCTTGTTTGATCAAAACCAAAAATTTTTTTTTTTTCAAAGCCACACATGCAGGTGATGTGTTCCTTATTCTTACAAGCTCTCAAAAGAAATCTCTAAAGCACCGTTTTTGTCTCAGTACCAAAATACACTATATTTGCTGGGCAGCAGGGATAATAGCTAGAATCCCTTTCACAGCACCGGTGTCACTGAGGAGCATTCCCAGAATGGTTTTGCAATAAAATGTACACATTTAGAAAGCAGCTTCCTAAACAGTAAGTTTAGAAAATATCTTAAGTGCATATCTGCAAAATGAGAAGTAATAATTTGTGTGATTATGGCAATTCCTGTAATACCAACTGAGCCTTTCTTCAGCCAGATATAATAGATATCAAACATATGGGTTCTTTTGCTAATTCTATTTATAGTAAAAAATATACAGGATAATAAAGTACATAAGTGATAAAGCGAAATTGAAATTACATATAATGCAAGTACCATTGATGGCACTTTTATTGTATTGCATTGATGGGCTAATTTGCATTGATAGACTAACACTGCACTCAATAATATTCATGTTCATCACAATAAAGCTGAGGTATAATTCATGAAAGAAATTATCTTTTGGTAAAAATCAAATTATATTAGCACTTCACCACAAGAGGCTCCTCTTTTTTTCTCAGGCATCTGCATTAGTATCTTTAAAATCAGTTTGTTCAGCTTAAATGGAAACATGGTCTTACTACTCTTGGATCCCTTAATGAAATGCACTGGGGAACTGAGCATTGTCAGCCTGGACGAGAAGCTGCTTTTAAGCTCTTCGTGTCAGTAAACATGGAATGCTGTGAGGTCAGGAAACACACTTAAATCAGTTTTTATCTCAAACCAGGCTGCAAGAATAAACAAGAGGTATTCATTTACCAAGTATAAATCTATGACAATGTTTGTAAGCATTCAGAAATAAAAAGAATCAACATATATCTACCTATCATTTTAGCTTTCAAGGTCCATTCCACCCTGCAGAGGGCAGTTACGAAGCTGACAGATACTTCAGAGCCTTCCTGTCTGAAACATGTTTTGTAAGCAACCCGACTTTGTCCAGCTGCATTCATGAAAGTAGATCCTAGGCTTGCTGTTACTACTCCACAAATATAATAATTCTCCAGCTGAGGTTTAATGGAATTAAAATTCCCTCTGCAAGACTCAGGATTTTTGGCAAAGTTTCAACTTTCCTGTCATCAGAAAAGTGTCTGCTTTATCTAACCTGGAAAAGTTAATGTCTCTTGGGTATGATCCAGGGCTAACCTTGTTTTTCCATACAGCAAATGAAAGATTATTTTCAAGGTGAACTGAGCAAGTAGCTAAGTCATTTACTGCAGGGCAAAAACATTTCTAACTTCCTAAGTCAATGAATGATATCACTTCACATTGATCCTGATATTTTCTAGAAACTGGACAACCACATGTTATACTGCTCTATACATTGTAGTAATGCTACAGAATTTTTTCTGGCTTTTGATTGAAAGGCAGTTTCAACAGACATTACATTAATGGATCACTTTGGGTGGTTGTGAATTTCAAATGTGTTTCTTTGTAACACCAAAATAAACTACACAGGTTGACAAGTTATACTGATACAGTGAGTTTCTACTGAGAAATAATTTGTGCCTCATTCTTCGTTTGTCATTATCTATATGGAACTTTGTGGAGTAATGGCTCAGTTGTCCTTTCGGTCTTTGGGAAACACTTTCTATAACACTGTCAGGGAATTTTTGGAAGAAGTGACAATAAAGTATGTATGTTGATTACAGCCCTGGATTTTCATAGTAAACAATGTTAGCCTAGTTTAGACTATGACTCTGTAGAAAACAAAGAACCATAATATATGAGCAGGTAATACTTGTAAGCATTCTGGGTATGTAAAAAAAGGTGACATCATTTGTTTAACTTAAAAGTATCAGCTTGGGTTAGAACCCTTTCTGCCTTCACAAACAATTGATCTCCACATCCATTACAGTATGCCTGAGTACTTGTCTGCAACCCTGGGCTTAGCAGTTTATGCATAAATATGTTTCACAGAAATGAGAAGTGGCAACCTATGCAAAACTTGCATCTACTTTTCCATCTGCTGTTCTTCTATTTTGTGTCTTTTTCTTTCCTTACAAGGTCCTAGCAGATTCTGCAGAACTTCAGGCAGAAAGCAATTTGCATATGCTAGTGCAAACAGAATGACATTGGAGAGAGCTGCAATTCCATTATCTCTCTTAGTTAAACACTGAGAAAATCTGCGATCTGTGGGGATTACTCAGAATGTCTTAGGAGGCTGTAAAAACCTTACCCTGATAAAAGTCACTTGGAATATATCATCTAACATCTCCACATCTAACCTTCCTGTGGGAAAAGATGTTTTTCTCTCCTGCCTCCCTGCTAAATTTTGGCAGGCTCCTTATATTATCTAAAGCCACTAACATTCTGCAGCTTCAAGAGACGATCTACAGGATTCCAAAGAATCTACATTAACATCTATGGGCTTTGGCTAGGTTTTGTGTTCCTTGCAGACTGCTCTAGGAATTGTATACACTTTGTGCCAGTGTGTTGATGGATGTTTTGTGATGCTATATAAATATTTTCACACTTTTTTTGCATTATATTAAACATTAGAGGTAGAGAATAGGTATCCCATGTCTCAGCTAGGGGGATTGTGACAGACTTATCAGAAAGGCCAAGTAAAAAAAGGCTGCTTGCGTTTCAAAATTCACTTCCATTTAAGACACTAAAAAAAATGCTGAGAATGCCACATCTACTTATTCTTTGTTTATATACTTTGTGGCTGTGCCACTTTCCCAAAATATTCCATTATGAAAGTGTATGGATCTATTCAGATACATTACTATCACACTACAGGACACAGCCTGTTCTACCTCATTTGCAGTAGGGTGCCTGGTGTAATAATTTTCAAGTTAAAAAAGGCACTACGTTCTATTTCCGTAGGGCCACAAGAACAGGATTTTATAGAGAGCTATTCCCAAGGGCAGGCCTGTGGGAAAAGTTGTAATAAACTGGCTCCCACCATTGTATTGCCTAGCAGACCAAAAAAAGCAAACAAATAAGTCTCTTCCTTTCTTTTTAAAGAAACATGTATCACTGTAATTCTGTTGTTTAATCTCTATGTATTACAAGAAATGTACATGAATAAAAATCATTCAAATCTAATCACAAACAGTTGCAGCATGGCCTAAAATGAGATTGCTTTCTCCAAAGAGAAATGATACAACAATGTCTCAATTTGGTGTGAATAGGTCACCAACTTCTGTCCCTTTAAAAGTCTTTGAGTCCCCTTCTAGTACTTATTTTAGTTACCAACCGTCTTTAATAAAGCAGCTGTAATCCAAGATGTCCACTTAATAACACTTCGTTCAAAGCTAATGACGTGTGGTAGTGCAGTAGAATTTTTCACATTAGTATTTTGAATCAGCTTGCAAGTACTTGCCAAAGCAAACTGAGATTGTGTATTAAATGGATGTGGATGGAACAAAAAGGAACTTTGAAAGACATCCTCCACCTCATGTCTTTCCCTAACTTCTGGTTGTGATCATTAGGGCTGGTGAGAAGAAATCTGTTTTCTAAAGGTTTTAGATTATTTCAAGATACATACAAGGTTTTTCAAAATGCAGATTGCCTCATTTACTACAAAATCATGCAGAAGAAAGATAAAGAAAAAATACTGCATTTTTCCACACATATCATTCTTATGCATTTTCTTTATTCATTTTATAAAAATTAATGCATAAAAACACCACCAGCAGAGCCCAAGCAGTTATGAAACCTAGAAAGACGTCAAGCTGCTTCTTGAGAAGTATTGCCTGCACTGGGAGAAATGCCAGCTTGTTAAAAAAAAACACAGTCATGGGAAACAAAGACAGAAAACATGGCTCAAATTGAGGCAAGGCTGATCCCTTAGGTACAAATGCCAGTTTGATCCTGTGGAGCAGGCAGAGACTTTGTCAGAGGTGGGGCATGGATCAGAGGGATATGATTTAAACAGCGAAGAGCTTTGGAGTCTGACCAGGAGCTGGTGTTGTGTGCCTTTGCCACAAAGTCTAAGGGCTCATGCAAATAGGAAGGATTCTGCCTAGCCTCAAATGCTGACCATCTGTCATAGTTTAAGCCCTGCCATGCAGCCCGCTCACTTACTCCCCCCTTTCCTCCCTCAGCTCCCAGAGGGATGGGGAGGAGAACTGAAAGAATGTAACTCCCACGGGTTGAGATAAGAACAGTCCAGTAACTAAG